>QVRM01002973.1:45000-234213 GCA_003439945.1 Dermanyssus gallinae | reverse complement strand
ACAACAACAGCGGCGGCAAGCACAACAACTTAATATGGAAGCAGCAGCAACAGTAGTACTATGGTAGTGGGAGTGGCCAAGAGGAAGCATCACTTACGAGTCGACCTGATCCTCATTATCGTGATCGTCAACCTCGTCGTGATCCTCGTCATCATCACCACCAACACCACCATCATCACCACCACCACCACCATCATCATCACCACCACCACCACCATCCTCATCATCTTTATCAGCATCATCATGCGCCATAGCGTATCGCGCCGTCGTCTTTGGGCACAACGTTAACCAACCTCAGCGGGGCGGTCGGTAACGCGATAAGCTAGCAGCATCAGCGTATGACGACCGTCATAGTAAACGTTGCCGTCGTAACGGGTGGCAAACGTATCTCACGTCGGCGCTGGACCGGAATAGCGACCTATACATACATATATATATATATATATATATATATATATTTATGTGGAGAAAGAAAAGTTCATCTAATCATGGCGCCTACAATTTGACGAGCAACTGGACCGTCTACTACAACTAGCAACAATACTTCTCTACTCAAAAGGTGTCCGCTGTCCGTCGTAACGAGATTGGCCATCATACTCGTCGTTAGCCTACGTAACGAAGATACAGAAGTTCTCCTGCTACCGTTCACTGACATGCTGTAGACCAATAGTGTTCTCTCTGACTCTCCCTATTTCGGTCGCGACCTGAGATGCCGCCAAGACCAGAACCTGAAGGCTGAGTGATCCTGGTGGGTCCTGGCCAGGACGGCCTTACGCCTCGTTAGATCGACCGTCCTGAACGAGAACGAGATGAATGAATGGAAGCATGAATGAACGAAACTCTCTAAAATATATATATATATATATATATATATATATACGAAATGAATGTATCGCGATCCGTCGTGACGAAACCTTGATGATACAATTCATCGCATCAGACGACGCCTGTGCCCTGTCGGCAAGACTCTCTCATGCGATTGTTGTCGCTGGCGTTTCCGCTAGTCAGTTGGGAGTTCGTACCTTACATAGAGTAGCGGTGGCGGCGATGGTGGTTAATGCGTGTTTGCATACTACCTACCTACTACACCGAGCCGGCCCTCTGTATGTAGAACGGTCGACGTGACAGAAAACGTATCACAAACCTGGCTTTCAAAAAGGACGGATTGCAACCTTAAACAGTTGCCGAGTATCCTAGCAAAGACTCAGCCGAGCTTTCAAGTTACCGTGCCTGCCTTGAATATAGGTAGCCTAATACAGATAGAGTGGATCTACTATTAGGATAAGGAACCTAGACTTGCTTGTTTTCGAAGGTGCTGAACTTTGAGTTTATATATATATATATATTTTTTGTTGTCTAATGTTGAAAAACATCCAACGTGGCGTTGAGAAATTGGCGTTTCGAGAATGTTAAGATCCTGTGATGCCTCATTACATTATTATTGCCATTACGCTCATACAGCAAAAAAAACAATTCAGGAACATTTTCAGAGGAAATCGTATAAACAGAGGCGGCGACGTTACTGGCTGGCGTACGTTCGGCCATTTACGTTCCCTCACTCCTCTGTCAACACGAGACTCTATGGAAACCCAACAACTCTATGAGGAACGGGGGAGAACGGCTTATATATCACGCACCTAAACAACATCCATTGTGTACGTGAATGCGTCTTCACGTCTACGAAATCCAGCTTATTCAGCATCTCCAGCGCACAGTGAATGGTGAGTTTTCCAACGAAACTGTCTTCCGCAATGAGAGAGCAATTTTGGTGTTGATGGCCATGTACACAAGCGAAATACTTGCTTTTGGGGTCGAAGCCCCCCCCCCCCCACATGAGCTTTGCAGACATACCTAATTTAGCTCGAGTACTATTCGAGGAGTACTTTTCGTCATAAAATTTCGCCAGGCCTATGTCGCCTTTATATAGTAGCGATCGACATATCCCATTTCCTTGTGACATGCAGGTCTTTGGTACGTTGTCATCGTTGTCGAATCGTTGTCATACGCTCTCCTCAACGTTCTGCTAACATTTTCTCTATTGTTGGCTGTCTGATCGGCTTTGAGCACGTTTAACTATGTTGCAACGCGCCCAGCCAGCTAGGAGAGAAAGAGTACGCACATATATATATACGTATAGATATATAAGTCGCTTGCCGACCAAGCACGCATTTGGCACCATTGTAAGTAAGCCTAGTTGTACCGTAATCCTTAGCGCAACTGTCTTTCTGTGATGAATATCTAAACTGAGCAAAGCTGAATCAACGAGATAAAGGTCGGCTGAGATTCTACCGGAATGGCTGACATTAAGCTAGAAGACCTCCTAAAAAAGGCTTTTAACGGCTAAAATAGTTTGTCCAAACGCGTAGCGTTTGAGATGTTTATCTTTTGAGATATCTTAAGTCTAATTATTTGCTTTGATCTCAGTCAAAGTTTAAGGCCAATCAGGGTCTAGTTTGAATTCGCACATTCACCGTCACTTCGCTAGAAACAAGAAAAGCCCATTTTAGATGAAAAGGTCTTAGAATTTACGACATTCGAAGTAAACGTTGGTCTAGTCGATGTTGAGTTAAGATTTGTAATCCGCCTTTATTTGTTTGAATTTCTACTTGCGTAGTCTACCCACAGACAACGCGTTCTATTGGCTAACCTGACCTCTTAGAACAGCTTGCAATTCAGACCCGCGTGCAAAATCATTACAAAACAAATTCTACGAGACATTTGGTGGTTTAGTTAAATAGTTTTGCACATGCTTACAAACGCATTGAGTCATTTCAAACATGATATATAATGGCTTCTGTGGGCTAGTGACGAATACCAAGAAATACCGTAACTTAAAATGAAAACCGAAGTTAAAAGCTTTTTGTTCTGCTATGGATGATCATATATATATATATATATATATATATATATATATAATATATATATATATATGCTAGTTCGAACACACTTTGAGCATACTGACAATTCACTTAACTTTAAATTATAATATTATATCGCGATCCTCAAAATGATTGGTCTAACGCAATTTTCCTAGGTGGTGTTACAAATTGCAGGATGTCCTGTTTGTGGTGATTTTACTATCCTCTGACTTGGCGTTATTCTCGATAGACTCGTGCCAGCTATTGTGGTCAGCTTTTTCAATTTACCTGTTCCGCTTCCTCTTGTACCACGGACCACGAGAGAGGGAGGAGAAGCTAAACCAATCGCACGTTTCCAATCTGTTGTCCGTCTTTTTGTCCCTTTTATGTTCGTCTTCTGTATACGTTATGCCGTTGAATGCTTGTCTTTTCAATGAAATTTGTTCATAATTTCACCATGTGCCTCAATATACGAGATTACGCGCGTGCGTAAATATATATATATATATACATAGCCTTACGAAACAACAAAAAGTACAATATATATATATATATATATATATAGTACTTTTTGTTGTTTCGTTAGGCTAATGCCCGTGTACGATTTTTCATGTCATGGCCGATTTGTTAGTCCACTCCGGCATTCACTTTATCTAAATTTGGAAAACTAAATGAAGGGTGGCCGGTCGGGGTCTTGAACCCAGGCCTCCCTAATGCAAGGCAAAAGCTTTGCCATCAAGTCATATTTCTCGGTACTACATGCATATATATATATATATATATATATATACGTGTATGTTCGTGACATGGCAAAATTGATTCGAGAGGCCCAAGCGATCTCAAATCTACCTATCAAACAAGTGATCTATGTGCCGTCTGGCTCAAACTCATTGAGAACTATTAAGTTTTCATATGACAACTCATATTGCTTCTATAATGATTATGATTTCCTATGACGACTGCAGCTACTACTACTACTACTACTACTGCTAATCTTGTTACCATTACGTCTCGCACAATGTCCGCTTCGATTGATGGCTTGTTGATACTTGTTGAGCTTGTACCCCTCGTTCGTTCATTCTCTCCCCCCCCCACCTCTCTCTCTCTCTCTCGATGGCTTATTGTCCCCCATTGTTTGCTATATCTCAGGTTTTGAATTACATCCCTTATTCAATTGCGTTCAAAACCCTCCGGTTGTTTGACCGTCGCTTTTGCTGTCTAGTCATTGTCGCGGTTACCGACCGTAGTGGAAACAAAGTGTCTGCCAATTTGTACGCGAGGGTCGTCGTCGCCATCGTCGGTGATCTGGCCATGCCAACCGCGACAGCTGTTGTTACTGCTGCGTTAACGCTGCTATGGGAGCTGTTAGTTACCTACACTGAACCAGACCAGTGATGGAGGCTCTTTATGACATCAAAAAGTAAACCACCTCATTCTCGTCGTCGTCGTCGTCATTGTCGATTTGCTTACTTCATACAATTGCTTATTTCTTCTCGCGAACCACGAACACCACAGCTGATGTAGACGAAAATCTACAAACAAAATAGACACAAATAATACAATAACGAATGAATGAGTACGAATACGGAATCAAAGCATACAAGAAAGCGTACCCCCCACGCCGCCGCCGCGAATACATCACGGCTGTCCCGCCAACACACAATATCTGTCTTTCCTCTGCGCCAGAACCTGCGTCAGGTGGCCCGGTTATTTTTAGCCTGTTTAGATGACCCTACATGTCCCATTTGGCGCACGCTTTTTTTGGCATGTTTTAGATCCGTTTTTGTCGTGCATTTTTCCTAGGATCTCGTTTGATCGTTCGTGCGTCTCTTATTAGTTAGTTGGTTGGTTAGCTTGTGAGGCGACGTTGTGGGCTACTTATGTAGCCCAACAATCTTGCTGCTAATCGGTATATATGTGATATATATGTATAGGCATAAGATATTTTGTCTGGGAACTGCAGATCAGCAGTACGCAAACAACATGAGCAGAATATGTATGCAAAATACTTGTGTATTGCTTCTGCATTGCAGTGTTTTGACTGCAAATAAAGAAACTAAGCATCCCTTAGTGTCCTACCATCTAGCTCTAGTAAAATCTTCTTCTGAACTCTTGACCTTTTGGGCAAATTATATTGTGCTGGGATTCTGCCAAATATATATATACGGTGTGTTCAAAACGTATCGCGACTTTTGAATTTTCGCGGGTTACGTATATTCGAATTTCGATTTTTTGTGGCGTTATGTTGGTACTCATGTCTCTCACTTATGCCGACAAGCTCGGCCATTTTGAATGTTCACTTAATTGTTGACAGCTGCTTTGCTTGCACGTGTTTTGGATCGTCTTCGATTTTTACCTATTCAAAAAAATGGATCAAAGAACCTGTATCAAATTTTGTGTGAAAAGCAAAATTAAGTGCGCGGATGCATTCCGAATGTTGACTGTGGCATACGGAGAAGCTACCTTGGACCGAAGCAACGTTTATCGGTGGTACAAAATGTTCTCAGAAGGCCGAGAAGATGTGAACGACGAAGAGCGTGCCGGACGCCCGAGCACTTCAACAACAGACGAAAAAATTAATGAAGTGGAGAAAATGGTATTGGCCAATCGTCGAATCACCGTTAGAGAAGTTGCTGAGGACCTAAACATATCGATTGGCTCGTGCCATTCGATTTTTATCAATGATTTGGGCATGAGACGGGTCGCCGCGAAATTCGTACCAAAATTGCTCAATTGCGACCAAAAACAGCATCGCATGAACATTGCTAATGAGATGTTGGACTCTGTCCGCGACGACCCAAATTTGCTCCAGAGGGTCATAACTGGTGACGAATCGTGGGTTTATGGTTATGACGTGGAAACCAAAGCTCAATCATCTCAATGGAAGCTGCCGCACGAACCAAGACCGAAAAAAGCGCGCCAGGTTCGGTCGAATGTGAAAGTTTTGCTGACAGTTTTCTTCGATTGCAGGGGCGTGGTGCATCATGAGTTCTTGCCACAGGGTAGAACGGTCAATAAGGAATATTACCTGCAAGTTATGCGCAATTTGCGCGAAGCAATCCGCCAGAAACGCCCGGATTTGTGGAAGAACAAAAATTGGCTTTTGCACCACGATAACGCCCCTGCTCACACATCGTTGCTTGTGCGCGAGTTTTTGGCCAAAAACAACACACTAATGATGCCGCAGCCACCGTATTCCCCAGATCTGTCCCCCTGTGACTTTTTCTTGTTCCCTAAACTGAAGAGGCCCATGAAAGGACGACGTTACGCTACGCTTGACGAGATAAAGACGGCATCGAAGGAGGAGCTGAACAAGATTAAAAAAATGGTTTTTTGAAGTGCTTCGAAGATTGGAAAAACCGTTGGCACAAGCGTATAATATCTCATGGGGCGTATAAAATCTTCATACTTTGAAGGGGACAAAATAGATATTCATGAGTAAATGAATAATTTTTGAAAAAACACAAAAGTCGCGATACGTTTTGAACTTCATGTATATATATATATATATATATATATATATATATATGTATACACAAGTGCAGTATGAGCGTATCAGCAAACCAAATTAGTGGCCAAATCTCTCAGTCAAAACTTCGTACAATTTTTACAGACCAGATTGGTTCGATAGCTCATGCGCGCTCTGCCCATTGCTCTGACTTACTCTGAACTGACGCTGTTGTTTGTCGCGTGTCATCTGTTGTTGTTGTTGCTAATATTGTTCTTCATATTGTTACTAATATTGTTGTTGTTGTTGTGGTCGTCGTGTTATGGTTGTTGCTGTTAATTCTGTTGTACAGAGAATACCCAATCCATACCCGATCTGAACGTACTCTCCAGTTTGGCTTCTCACTGTGTTCCGGCTTGCCTATCTGCAAGCCAGCCCACCTGCGCACCTCCGCGCTCTTGTACCGCATGTTGCGTATGTTCCGGTGCCGGCTGTAAGTAGCGATGCCACATAAATAAACTACTACTACTACTAATAGTAATAATAATAATAATAATTATGATGTGAGCGTAGTGTTGTTCTGTCACGATCAAGCACCGACAACCGGCCAGTGTGTGTGTTGTACTTATGGGTCGAGTCATATAGCGTGGTACATCTAGACTATCTATCTACTCTGAGCAAGCCGTTTGGTTTCGTTCGATGGTGTCGTGGCGGTGGCCGCGTGTTCTCCGTGTGTGGAACAACAACGGTCAACGCCGTCTCCACCAGCAACTTTACCAGCTACGTAACAGCCACCACATTCAACCAACGAGTCAATCAGAGGCTAATAACAATAGTGACTGATTTGACTTCAAATAGCGGCGGCGGTGCCCTCCCTCTCGCCTTCGAGAGAAGAAAATCGAATATTGGATTTGTTCAAGATCGGCTCTTTTGTTAGTGTGGTTGTTGCTTCTGCTGCTGCTGCTGCTGCTGTTGCTGTTGTTATTGCTGTTATATACAGTCATATGCAGCTACAGGCTAGAGATCGATAGACATCCAGACAGACAAACAGCGCAGCCATCTACTTACAGCGGAACATCGCTGCACTGGGCAAAGCTGCGGCTGACGCCGCTGACTTGACTCGACCCGACTCAGTTGTCAATTTGAGCAGCTTGCCCATCCATTGTACGGCTGGGGTTATTTACGCGGCCGTTGTCTGACCCGTGTTGTTGTTGTTGATGTTATTGTTGTTGTTATTGATGTTGTTGTTGTTGTCCTTGTTGTGTTGTTGTTGTTGCTGTTTTTTCTTACCATTACTGTCGCTGTGGCCGTAGCCGCATCGTTTCGTTGGCATTGTTGCGGCCGTGATTAGCAACGTCGCTGTTATTATCGGTTTTGTTGCTGTAATGTTGATAGATATAATGATGATGATAACAAGTCATGTTTGTTACTAATTGTTACATCATCACGCTAATAAATCAATTGTTATTATGACACTGTTATTGTTATTATCGTCACACATTATGTCTAAATAGTTGTCTAAACAAGGCAACCACTTTTCCGACTTTACTAACTATTCGAACGAAATACTGTCAACATTTTCGTAACATTGACTTATCATCCGCATTCAAAACTGAGTATTCTTTTGAAGGCAACACAAATCATTACGTGTGATTCTAACTTGAATAACGTTATGCTAATGTGTTTTTTCACTAAATTAATGCAGTTTGTAGAATATTATAGTTGAAATGTATTTAAATTCCACAGCTAGTAAAATCAAGTGAAACTACCGATGCAATTTTGATAGCACAATTTCGCACATTTTGCCAAAATAACTACACGTTTTTTGTATTGGCTGTTTTTATGAAGAGTCAACCAATCATAGAAGGATGAAGGAAATGCATACAATATTAAAAAATAAAAATTACGCGGAATCAAACAATGTCAAATGAGGGTCGTAAATAGTTAATACACGTTTGTAGAACTGGCGACTGCACAAAATCGAGATTTGCGAAAAAGAATGACGTTACACGTAGTATACTACCAACCCTACCCTTAGACTGTATCGAATAAAAAAATATATATATCGAAAAGGGCTAATAATTTATTGGATATACACTTGCCAATAGACCTATTTATTATTAACTTTGTGATTTTGAACAAATCTTTCTTTCGGTATTTCAAAAAATATATGTAAAACATTCGTACAGTTGTTGCTTGAGCTCTTCATTTATATTTGACCATCACCGAGAGTACTCTAGTGCTTATAACGACTCAAATTTGTCTGGAAATTATGCAAACCAAAAAATTGAAATTATAATTTTTCAAATAAGAGTCAACAATACTGCTTCTAGGCTTTACTAAACTAGAAAAATAGACCACGTATGATTTCCATAAATGTATGAATTTTCATGCATGTTAATAAAAAAATTATCTCTTGGCAACTAGGCAAAAGTGTGAGTAAATTTTTTTACAATATGCTTATTTAGGTCACACGTGCACAATCCGACATAACTCGCCCTAACCAGTGCGAATGCGTCTCAGAAAACTATTTTCTTTATATAACAATACAAGTATAGATTTATCTTTTCTACGTTTCCTCTCGATATAGTAGTGCTGTCAATACGATTATTATATAGGCTAAGATAGAAATGGTATTTCATCTGCGTATAGCCAAATACGGGCTTGAAAAAGCAAGTAACACGATGATAACCTCGCAGGTAGGATAAAGAGCCTTTGCTGTCGCCTAAACTGGCAAAACCTGCTTAATCCCCATAGCGCATATCACCTATTAAAATCATCTTTGGGCTCATCAAGAATTGTCCACTTCCTCCGCAGCACGGACGTCGGAGCAAACCAGGATCTGCTGTAAGAGTTAGACAATAGCCTTAGGACCAGCCTTAGCGACCTCCTCAATCTAAACTTGACCGACAACAACTGGGCTCAAGCCACCCTTCCTCTTAGACTAGGAGGTTTGGGAATCCGCTCTGCAGCAGATCTGGCAGCCAGCTGTCACGTTGCTTCATTACACGCCTCAGAAGTTACAGTCCAGCACATCAGCCCGGCCATAGCCCTGCAGGCTTTCCAGAATGCCAAAGAAGCTGCTGATACAAGATTCGAGAACCTCGCAGGCCTACTCCCAGAGGCAAACAAACACCTGCAGACTTCCTATGACGATCTCATAGTATCCAAGAAATATCAGCGTTTACTGTCCGATTGCGTTCGAGAGCCAACCGGCCTCCTGAGAAGCGACGGAAAGAGGCCTGACGGTCTCACCCTTATCCTTTTTGAAAGGGGAAAGGCGCTTATTTGGGATGCTACAGTAACCGACACGCTCGCCCCCTCGAACATGGAGGCTAGCGCATCAGCCGCAGGCTCCGCAGCACGCAATGCTGAACGTCTAAAGACCAACAAATACGCCTAGCTTACCAACGAGTTCACTTTTGTGCCACTAGTATTGGAGACACTAGGGGGACCTGGCCCTGAGGCATTGTCGCTTTTACAGAAGATTGGCAAACGAATTGAACTCACGACGGGGGACAAAAGAGCTTTCGATTTTCTACTCCAGCGGCTATCTCTGGCGGTTCAGCGCGGCAATGCGGCAGCAATTATGTGCACAATGAGGCGCTGCCTCGAGGATAAGCTCGATTGGTAGCACCCCTCACAAGCCCAAGGGTAGTTAGATATTCATATGCCACTGTAACCACGAAATGAAATAAAACGATTGTGTTTATAGTTTTTAGTAACATGGAAGTAGCCATGTGCATGAAATTTCATATCTCCACGGTGATTATATTATGAACTATTATAATAACTAAAATCTGCCTGCTTGTGTTTGTATATCACTTTTTTTTCTTTGAGAGAACTCATTTAAGCTCTTTTCTCATATAACACTGTTGTGCAGGAGACTGCCCTATTTCAGACTAAGCTTTTTTGTATCTTTGCGCTTTTGTCTCTGTGCTAGACAAAAGGGTTATCTTCCCACACCACTAGGCCTCCTGATTCCAATGTGGGGTACTACCCGGACATCACTTGGGGTCGACCTTCCTATCTGTACTGTCTCGCTAAATGTTTTGCTAAAAACAACTCGCGGTCTGAAGCGCCTACCTATCCTGGGAGCCGACATTGCATGTCAAACGTTTGGAAACAGCACGGCGCCAATTTGAGCCTAAGGCCGGGCTAGCAAGCGCGCAAAAGCTTCTGCTGCTAAAAGCATAGCGCATTCTTATTATGCATACATTTTGAGATAACTTTTGTTAGTTATCCTACGTTTTAAACGCTGTTTCAGTGCGACAGTAAGCTAGTCTGAGTTTAGGCTTCTGCAATGATGTCGATGTGCGCGTATCGTATTTTGCAGTTACTTCTCTATAAAAAGAAACCGATGTACATGGGAAGCACGTCGCTTGAGCAGCGTGGTCGACTAACGTGGTCTCGACATGCGTACAAGATCGACATCATAAAGTCATACTGCGTCAGAATCCAACCTAGATTAGTCACAGTACTTTGCAGTATCTAACGTTCAGTCAGCACGTTCCTAATCAGTGGCAAATTCGCACTTGACTCTCTACTACACAGGTGCACAAAGGTGCCACAAAATATGTAGTGCTATCAGCTTTTCCTGTACGCTAACAGAAAGAAATAGAGCAAACTGTCTTTTAGAAGGCGATTGCCATAACAAACGTGCAATTTTATAGCATACAGGCCACATAAGTTTGAGCATTGGCGTCGCTAAGCATGCATCACTATCCGTTGTACCTAGTTTTCAGTTCCCCTCCAGCTGGCAACTCAATAGCTGTTAACTTCAAAGCACACCTTATTATTACCCATATGTATATATATATCGTTATTGTCGTTGTGGCTGTTACTTTTACCCTGCTGATGTGTTGCGGTTGTCGTTTTCGGCGTTGCCGTGGTTGTTGTTGTCATCCTCGTTTTTGCTCTTATTATTATTATCATCGTTGCTGCTGTTGTTGTTAATGCTACTATTACGCTTGTTATTATGACATCTGCTTCCTGTCGTTCTTTGCTGCTGCTGCTGGTGCTGATGCTGCTAGTATCAAATCCACTCCTCCGACGCCTCTGTGCGTCTCTTCCTCGATTTTGCGAGCGGTGGTCGCTTCCCGGCCAGTCTGTCTACCGTAGACAGCAGCGAGCATCGATCGTGAGCCCCAGCCGAGCAATCGGCGGCTCCGATGATTTTCGCACCTCGTCAATCGTGTTGTGTGTCTGGACGACGATGACGACGACGACGACGAACTCGCAGGATCAGGTTTGCTCGCTTCCTGCCTGATCTCATCCATTCCGCCTAGTGCTGGCGGCGTCGGCTTTCTACATGAAAACCAACCAGTCTCGGACAGTCACTCACCCGCTTACTGAATTCTACGTTTTGGACCTCAAACCCCAAAGTCCGTCCTTCGGTATCCAACTACCCCGATGGTGTGCCGACTTCAGCACGCTGCTACTGCCGCCGCTGTTGACACGTGAAGTCAAAGTCAAGTGCTACGAAATAAACCACCGGACGGAAGATCACATACTCAAGACCTCAACCAGCCCGAGGGTGATCAGTTCAGGGGGCTGTTGTGCTGCCTGGTTGAGGATCGACGACGACGACGACCACAACGACAATGACGTCCTGCTTTTATCTGGAGGAAGGAAGGGGGTAGGGGGTGAGGGGTCTTCGGACCAACCCATCAACCGATCGCGTCTGATGCTCTCACTATTCCTCTTTGTCTCTCTACGTAGTCACTTGGACGCGCCCCGGAAAGTGGTGAAGAAGAAGAAACCCCTCGCTTCAGCAGTTTTGTGTGCCGTCATCATTATCATCATCGCCATCATCATCATCATCATCACCATCGTTATCACCACCATCATGGTCATAATCATCATCACCGGAGGCGGCGGCGGCATCCGACAATGAACGGATGAAAACGGGCAATGGCGGCGAACAGTGGCCCTTTGAAAGGCGGTGAACTTCATCGCTCTACCAGTCTCGTTTTGGACGGCGGCGCGATCGCTAATTTAGCTCGTCTAGCAGTAAAAGCCGCCTCGCCGAAGTACGCCACCAACATCAACACAACCGACGCCACCGACAACTAGAGACAACGGCCTCGATCCGCCAACGAGTCAGCCCACGAGTCGATCAGTCGATCGGCAAACAAGTGGGACCACACGCAAACACCTACGAGGATCCAGCCATTTATACATGCAAACGTGTATGTACTACGTATATGGACGGAACGACATGCAAAGCATCTCAAAGGTATCCCAGTGGGACGCTCATGCAGCGGCATCGCTCGGAGTGGGCTGCATGGGATGGCTTCATTCTTCAAAACCACTGGGATCCATCCTTGTCATACTAGTTCTAGAGAATACAGTACCGTTTTCCACTTCGCTCCCAAAGCTGGGCTGGCTAAGGCTACCTTTCACAAGGTAATACGCCGCAAAATCGTGCTTAACTAAATAAATTCGCGCACTTTGCAGAAGGTACAGCACTCACGCAACACTTAAGTGTAGGCTGTGAGACGTGAGAGCAAGACGGGAACACTTTTCTTGGTGCTACCCATATCGTGCGTGATAAGCACGCATTACACGATTTTAGCAAGATTCAATGGCGCTGTAGAAGTCATCGTTGAAAACTTTACATTTTTGCGTAATATTATCAGGCAAGTGGTGACACGAGGCCATGGCCAGGGCGCGGATAATTGGCCAGGCCATCGTGAAGTCGAACGGAGACAAACGACTCCAGCGTTCCCGAGGCGGCGCATTGCTTTAGAAGTTCAGCGTGGCAATGCAAGAATTCTTAACACGCTCCTAAGAAGGAGATGCCTAAAGAAACTGATGTATATCTGAGGAGTTTAATCTGTACATTACCGGCTGGCCATAATGAAATAAACAAATAAAAATACCAAAATACTAATATTTGACTATTAACACATCAAAACAATAAATAAATTAGCCAACTCTCGTTTTGGGTGCAATTTCCTTTAAAAAAAATACTAATATTACCTGACCATAGGAATAAATGGTTGTTCAGCTGGCCACGAAATCTCAATTCAACATGGAAAGATTTTGATGATGGTTCGCGGGTCTCTTAAACGTAAAAATACTGTAAGAATACGTTGTCTTTGGAAGGGCTTTAAGACGATGATTCCCCGATTTCACGGCTACATCTCTTGCTATATATATTTATATATATACATATATATATATATATATATATATATATATATATATATACAGAGTGTCCGGAAAATTTCTGAGAAACCAAAATAGGAATTGTAGAGCTCGGTTAAGCAAATATTTTTCCAATGAAACATGGTCTCTAAGAGGTCTTGTTTCGAATTGAAAGTTAATTTACTACAATTTGTGACACTGGTGTTTTTGCCCGACATAAGAGCTTAAAATGTGACCTTGCGAGACAACCAGTTCTCCTATACAAAAACTAAGCACATCGTCGTGTTCGTGAAAAAACAAAGAGCACTGAGCAGAAAATGCGACATAATCGTTTAGAGGTTCTTTTTTGCCTTTGCGTCCCATATTTCAAAATCATAACGCTACGACCATTCACAGTGCTAAAAAGTGACGAATATTTGGGCAACAAATATATGTCAATGCGAGCCGTGGTTGCGAAGTAATTCAGATTTTTCGGAGGGCATGTCGGAATTGAGTGCATGCATAAATTACTGTGTGGCGACGTTGCGGCTGTCGCGCGACACGTCGAAACAAGAAAATAGTTTTAAAACAATCATATGTTTTGGAGTGCTGTGTATACGGGCTTTCAGTCTTATGAACTATGCGACTATATTGTTGATATGCACATAAAACATTTTAAAACGCACTTAAAAATGTTTGGGACGCCCAGGTCAATTGTTTGAGTAGACACGTCTATCCTTTTCCTATATACTGTGCGCGCACTCACTGTATCAGAAAATAGTTGCCAGATATGGCATGCATTCTCACGACAAACGACATTGTTTCATCCTTTTAAACCTTCCTAATAGGTGGATGCCAATGTTCTTGTAACTTGGCGAACTTAGTCTTTGCCATTCGTTTTAAAATGAATAAATAAATAAAGACGTCATTGACTGCTACTGAGTTATTTTTTTTCTGCTATATGGAAAGTTTCGCGGCTCCGGTCCCCGTGCCTATGTTGGCGCACCCGTCCACCCGAGGACGCTTACAACCTAGCTGATCCCTAGATTCGCTCTCTCTCTATACCTGAGCTCCTCTTCTCGGCGATTATGGCTGGCCACATGCAAACATCTCTCTGTCCGGCGTGCTATTTCAAGCTCAATCATGGGGTGGAATCAGCTTCCTTCTAATCTCCTGTCATGCCTCCACGGAGCTCATTTTGTGAGCCAATAGGTTGTGTGTGTACGCCTCCTTTCCAAGCCGGGCCAAAGCGGAGCACCGCAAAACCGTCTTGTTGTCTCCGTTTAGTTAGCTTTTCTTCTGTGTCGTCGTACACACGAGACGCACGTGAGAGATGCACGTGTCTGCATGCGCTGCATGTTGATTCGGTCCATGTACGTCTGGAACTGCTCAAGTCCGGTTAGTGCCTGGGTTGTGTAGTGCGGAGGTATCGTCCGTCCGAAGGTTGTCACGACGGATACGAATACACGTATTTGCGTGCTGAGGCCGTGATCTCAATGATAACCCGTGGTCGCAACGACGAGACAATTTTCGAGGCATCTTCGTTCAATTTGAGCGACTCATGTCTATATGGCCCGCGTCCAGTCTTCGTCGGTCCGTCCTTCCGAGCAGGCGAAGATCAACGGCGACGACACTTGATTTGACGACATCAAGATTCCTGTTGGTGTTGTTGCTTATGTGAACGCCATAACTACTACTATTACCATAAGCACGACGGCCAACTGCTACGAACAAGCACTAAAGACGAGTGAGCTAAAAAGTGGAACAGATATACAGGCGTATCTTACAGAGAGCGACACAAAGAGAAAATGAGAATCAGAGAGCCGAAGAGAGAAATGCGGAGAGGTGAGATAGATGAAACGAGCCTAATAAGGCGTCGTCATTCATGGACTTCGATTTCGTCACTTCCGTTCGACTCGGGAACCTCGACTCGTACCTGAAGGCTGAAGTTCGATCGACTTCAGAAACACATAGAACGCACACCCACACACACACACAGCAGTTATAGCCAGACACACAGAAACAAAAACTTGCCGACCGGTCTGACTGGCGCCATGAAAATGAGTGGTCCAAAAACGAGTGAAGGTCTGTCTTTGCTGGTGGCGGTCGATCCACTGATCTTCTTAGCAACGCGGTGAGGTCTTCGCATGAGGAATTGTATCGACTAAAACTTACAACAAATTAGTCCCAGTGGCGGTATCGGTAGTGGTAGCCTAGTGGTTGTACGGGTGCTGGTTCCTGTACTAGCAGTTGTTGTTGTTGTCGTAGTCATCGGACTACACTATTTCTGGCAGTAGTTATACATGCAGCGTACATTTTAGGCAGGTAACCACGATACGTGGCTGTTGTCGTCATTGTCGACTCGTGTGGTTTTGACAGCAGCAGCAGCAACAACAATAAAAAGCAAGACGACTGACGTTGCTGAAGTAGAAACGAGTTGTCGGAGTTATCCCGTAGAGGTACGACATTCTTAATTTTTTTTTTACGGCTAGTTTGTGATATTTGTCATGTATTGTCATACATGGTGCAATATATGAGCCAGTTATCGAAGTGAAAACAATTACAAAGAGTGAGAAAGACGGAGAGAAGGAGTAACCAACTTGAAGGAGTGTACTTTGTTGTTGACCTTACGGTGGGAGGTACTGAGACTGATAAAACAGAGGTGACACGTGCACATTTTGCAGATATATAAAATTAATATTACTAGTAGAAGGATCGCGCAATAGGCCCATGTTTTTCAGAATTTACGTGCGGGAGTAACTATGACTCTCTTACCGGCCTTGGTCCGCTGGTGCGTGACTGCCACGCGCTGCGGGGACCTTCACTGGCCCACATGTAAGTTAGTCAGACGGTGTAAACTCCCTAAACTAACTTTCCCGAGGTCACTTTTGTTGGCGCGGGAGGCAAGGCATACGATATCGGTAGGGTGGCAACGAATTTATATTGTCATCCTGTCGTGGCCCATTCGAGGGCTGTTAAGGCTATTTCGTTAATACGGGGAAAGTGTTCTGCGCACGGTCCCCGGGCTACACGGTTAATGCCCCGGGCTTTAGCAACCTGGGAGTACCGTGTGGGACGCCTGCTGCCTTGGCTTAATAGGCACAAAGAAAGCGAGACCACCACACGAAGGCAGAACGCCGGTCGGGAGGAAACCCAACAGTGATTCCAGAGAGTGTTACTCATCTCTTATTTGCGGACGATTTAAAAGTATACTCAGCAGTCGACAATCCCACAAGTATTTTTTAAAGAGCAATTCAAAATGTTGAAAGCTGGTGCTGACGGAATAAAATGAAAGATCTGTTTCCAAATGTGCCGTGCTGTCTTCAGATACACTCGGTAATGACGCAATATCGGTAGCAATTTTTTTTCGTGACTTTGGTGTGATTGTTTTAATATATTGCTTTTTTATGTTATTAATTAGACGGGAGCACTAGGGGCTCCGTACATGGTAAAATATGTAAATGCCACTGAGAAGGTCTAGGCCAAATTTATTGAACAAGTGTTAAAAGTATGTAATATTCCTCGTAAAAGAATACCTTTAGTGCCAACACAGTGTTTACGCGAACGAGGTGATCTATCGTCGTATATAAAGTTGTGTTGCCTTAACTGACCAGACCATTTTTATTTATGTAGATAATGAACTATGAAGTGGAGTAAAAAAAAGTGGACAATTGTTTACACCCCGTTATGAGTTAAATAAAATGATGGCCATAAAAAAAGTGGAGTAAATATAAGACCATTAGATGTTGCGCACCCGGTGAATATAAACAACAAATTCTCGTGGAAAGTTTCACGAAATATGCAAAACCGGTACACCTAATGCTTGTGATAGTGATATTTGCATGTTAAGTATTATCACCGAGCAAGATGGCTTAGTGGCAACAGCCTTTGCCTTGCGTTCAGGAGGCCTGGGTTCGAGACCCAGACCGGCCACTCCTAAATTGGTTTTCATGGTTCCCAATTTAAAGAAGGTGAATGCCGAAGTGGATCAAAAATCGACCATGATCGAAAAAAAAATGGGGAGCACAGATGTCTTAAAAAAGAGATGGTGCATTACCATCCAACCCCCCACTAAATAAAAAAAAAAATGTAATTAACAAATTTAAAAAACGTTCTGTATATTTATGTATGTATGATCCTTGAATAAAGGTGCCATTTGACTTGACTTCTTTCAAATTTGTTCTCGTTTCGAGCACTTAACCGCCAATCTGTGGAGGCGAGTACAGAACTAGTATTGGCCCTGGTCACGGCCAACTAGTTTGACCGTGGCGTGAAGCTTGGCTTTGCTTCGGTCACGTTTGCTGGCCTGAATCATTACTGAGTCCTGGGTGAAATGTTATGCGCCCTATCTGATTCTGCTCATTACCGTCATATCGTCCAGAACCTTGTCTGCAGTTCCACGTATTTGCGTCTTTAATCCTTTCCTGTGCGTTGCCCCTCCCTGCCCTTTTCATGGCGCTGTAGCGTAAGTACAAATGTAGAGCATTTATGTACGTCACAGTTGCATCCCATACCAAATATTAAGGCCTTCCAGCAAGACTGTGTCCTTCGCCGTCATCGAATTCCATGACCAGGACTCTAGCATTATTATTATTATTATTATTATTATTATTATTATTATTATTATTATTATTATTATTATTATTATTATTATTATTATTATTATTATTATTATTATTTTTATTATTTATTACATTTTAAATAATGCTACAATTGTGAGGTCTGAACGTATTATTGCAAATTTTTTAAATATTTATTTCACTCCATGGCGCCTAAAATAGATGCCGCGTTTCCTCTGCAAACGGCCAAAGACAACGCTTGCCTCAAGATTTGACCCTCTCTTTGGTCGCCTGTGACCTCCTAAATTCGCTTACTCAAATCTTTGAGAAATGCTTCGGTTCCCTTGCTGATTGGTCCTAGCGTCTCCATGGCAATAGGCACGGAAGTATATCTTGTTTCCAGTCCAGTGTATTTAACGCGTTTTCTGGCTTCCGCATGCTTTGCCACCCACCCCGGCTCGACTGAGCTGTGGTGTAAATAGGAAGCCGCGGTGGTGCACGAAACCGTTGCATCCCAAGCAAGGGACTTCCCATGAGACCATAATGCAATGGTCACCCCATCAGGTCTTTCTTCGCCAGCGGGCACTAAACCTCTCGGTTCAAGTGTAGATGGTATACCGGCTTTCCTAAGAGACCTTATAATGACCTTGTTTAGTTCAGCATGTCTGGAGGATCTACCGGCGCTCTTCGGGCAACTCAATGGGTGTAGGCCACTGGAATCTACCGTCTCTCCACACAGTTTGCACTGAAATTATTATTAATATTATTATTATTATTATTCGGTGAAAGTGCGTCTCTGTAACTGCATTGGCAATGGCAAGTCTATCCCACACTTGACCCAGTGGCATTTGATATCCGTGAGGTTGCTTCGAGGTGGGGGGAAGGTGGGGACCTTCCTCCTCTACTTTGCAAGTGTATTCACTCATAAATTGAGGCTCATTCTATGGGTGCTCCGGCTATGAAAACGAAGTGTAGTACTCTGCGACGGCAAATGGAGAGTATTAAAAGTGCCCCGAGCGGGTAAAACAACACTATCTTGCGGAAAGATTTGAAACCGCCACGAACCTCATGAACAACAAACTGGTGTTGGATGGACGCGCTCCCATTAAGCTGAGTGTAGCCATAGCGTGGTACAAGATTTTACCTTATCTTGGCGTTGTGAATATCTGATTGAGCATATTCGGCTAGCACATTGTTTTGAAAACTTTATTGGCATTATTATTAAATCTAACTTTTGTCTTACATTGCGCCGCAGAAGGCTAAATGTTACTCAAAATATAATAGTTATTATTTACTGACTCAAACTATAACTATTTATTGACTATAACTATAATTATTTATTGAATATAACTATTATTTTTTGACAAAAGAGAAAGGGGCGTTTCATTGTACCTGTGTAAATGATCATAATTAATGCTTTGTTGCATCATATAAATTGATAGTTCTGTAAATGATCGGAGCTAGCGCTATACTTATGTTCAAAGTATATGAGAACTTAATTGAGGCCGATTCAAGAAGCGAAGCAAAAATTAAGTTCGACAACGGCTAAGATGAAGAAGTGAATTTATACGAATGTCACAATACGCTATTACCGGGACAACCATATTAGGCATATGACACGTCGAGAGCAGCAGGACGCTTGAGAAGAGCTACTGTGTAAAAGTCAATTATGTAAGAATATTAAGCGAAAATCCGTAGATTCTGTAGGTTTAATGTCATACGCCGCTGTTTAAGGTTTTTCTTTCTCGAAAGTACTATTAGCAAAACTTTCAATAACAGAGTCGTCTCTTGTTAAGCCGAGCGATGCCGTCTGCAAACAGAGCTGGATATAAGCTTGTTTCTAATACCATACTAGTGGTTAGTGTACGTTTACTAGCACAGCACTGCAAACTTGCAACTAATCTGCACCGCTTTAATTAAGCTAAATTGGATTAGTTAATTAATAGTCAATAAATGCCGCGACGACGATGACAACAACTATACTGTTAGATGTTACTCATACTATAAAAGGCGGTGATGTTCCTACTGCTACGACGATTAACATCACCGCCATTGTTATAATGTGTGCCTCCTTAACTTCAACCCGAGTTCCGCGTTGCACGGTTGCGACAACATTATCTGCAGCAACAACTACAGTAACAATAACAACAACAACAACAACAGTAACGGTAGCAACAACAACAACAGCAACCACAAACAACAACAGCAACATTAGCTGCAGCAACAACAACAACGACAACAACTGCCACAATAACAACAACAACTACAGTAGCGGCGATCTACCGCAACTGCTTGCCACAACTGCGATCAACAACAAACTGGCTCTCTAGATAGACTCGACGAACTAGCTGGCTGATATCTGTCTATCTATGTATGTATCTATCTATCTATCAATCTAAGATATAGTTGTGATGCCACCATGATGCATTGGTGGCGACCGCATTGGCGGCGGCGGTGGCGATAGTGAAGATACTGCTGGTTGTTGTTACCTCAATGAATCGGCCGGCCGGCCGCCTTCGTGTTCCGTGTGTGGGAAACCCTGAATGGGAATCAGAGAGAAACATAGGGAGAAAAGTAAAGATAGCTAGAGAAACAGAAGAAGGGGAGAACAAGATATCTTCTGTCTTCCGTTCCCTCTGATCTCGCCTTCCGATCTGACTGTCGGCATACTACACTAGTTAGTAGCAGCAGCAGTAGTAGTAGTAGTAGTAGTAGTAATAGTCTTAGTAGCAAAAGTACCCATCCTAACTCAATTAGCGAATCGTCGTTGTCGTCATCGCGTCGAAGATCTATCTATCTGCCTCTCCGCCTGGCTGCGAGCCAGCCGTTCGACAGGACAAGACGTCGCCAAGCAACCTTGGTATTCATGTCGTCATGATGGTGATGATGATGATGATGACTGACGACGACAACCAAAAAACAACACACACGACCACAACACCACCACCACCACCACAACAACAACAACATTAACAACAACAACCGCGACGACGACACCGAAGGCGACCTCAGTAACGACCTCAACGAGGGCGACAGACAACGAAAGGAAGAGCTCCCTAGGACGCACTTCGTCGTTGCCGCTACCGGTTGATGAACAGCAACAACAACAGCAACAGCAGCAACCACCACCGTCATCATCATCTGAGATCGCTACGATGACGATTATTCGTGCCACCGCGAGCGTTTGTAACAAATCGCGGCGCGTTGACTTCTGCACGCTATGCGACACGGCGATGATGATACCGATATCGTCTCTCGTCACATACACTCTCACACACACACAGAGACACACGAACAACAACCACACAAGCACCACCCAAACACACACAAACAGAGCCGAAAACACGATCGAACAGCAATAAACACACGCACGCACACAATAAAGAGGTAGCGGCCACATATAAACCTTCGTTCAATGTCTCGCATCTCACTACCCCCCCCCCCCTCCCCCGTTCTCTCTAGCCCGCCAAAGCGGGGGGACTTTTGGCGTATTAGGGGACGTGGTCATGCGAAATGTGTTTTATTGTCTCTCTCTGTGCGTGTGTTTTGTGTATTTATGCTTGTGTGTATTTATGCATGCGTGTATCAGTGAGTGTGCATATGAGTGTCTTTCTGTTTGTGTCTGTATGATGCGCTCATGAGTCCTTCATGAGCTCAGCCTCAATGTTGCGCTGAGAGCGATATGCGTGACGTACCTTTGCTCGCAATCGCATGCATAACAACGAATTCAGAGAGCGAGACGGAGAGACTGAGCCGCGATGTATGAGAGCGGCCGACAGCGAAACTGTGGCCCGATCTGATGAGACTCGATTGTCTGCTGATACTCTAGACTCGGTGTATCTTCTTCGTTATTGCTTACGTCTTTGTTGTTTACATAATGCCAGGATGCCACCATTGTCGTTGCTGTTGCTGTTGTTGTATTCTTGCTGCTGCGGCTGCTGCTGCTGCTGTTGTCGTTGGTGGTGTTGTTGTTGTTGCTGTTGTTGTTGTTGCTATTGTTGTTTCCCAGCAGCACCCCGGACAACATCGCGGTTGATCGCAACGCTAACAGAAGCAGCAGCGCGTGCGTTGGCTACCGAAGCTAGCTGTATCGTCAGCCACAATGACGAATCGCGCCGTCGTGATTGACGAATCGCGCCGACAAATCATCAGGAAGTAAGTCATACGCATGCATACACAGATAGATAAGCAAATTAAGCTCGACGACAAACCGTCTCGCAGACTGCGGACGGCGAAGTTGCGGCTTTCCGCGTTTCTGCTGTTGTTTATGCGGTTAGTGCTATTGTTTGCAACAACAGCAGCAACAACAACAACTTGCTCGTGTTGTTGTTGCTGCTGTTGTTGTTGTCGCTGCTGCTGCTACTGCTGTTGTTAAAGACACACTACGGCAGACTGATTAGTCTCCGATTGTCGACGATGACGATGGCCAATCGGGCATCGTATCGTCGAGGTATATTGCGGCGTGCGGACCCGCAAGCCCGGGTCAGCGCGGGTCGTCTCTCTTCTTGTGTCGCAGAAACAGGTTGGCGCGGAGACAACGCCCGGCCCTCACAATCCGGCCTAATGACATTATGCAACAGCAAACAAGTTTATATACGGATATGAATATTATGATTACGTCGTCTACAACTACTACTACTTCTACTACTATCCGTACCATCATTCACTCATATCACATGGTGGTAGCCGTTTCGTAGGTCGGCATGATGTGTGTAGCTTAGGCCTCAGTGAAGTTCATTGATGTACTACTACTACTACTACTATTTGCCGTTGAGGCGCGTCCTCAATAGTGGCACACCTGCCCTCACGCCCGCCACAACAGCTCTCATAGCTGAGCACACTAACGAGGAGACCTTGAACGCTAACGAGTATATATATATATAGATATATATATATATATATATATATATATATATATATATATATATATATATATATATATATATAATGTTACTCTTCTTTACTTCTCTCTCTGTAAAAAATCTTTCACGTCTACTGCATCATCTGGACGATTGAAGAAAAGCAACAGCACCCACTCCGATATCTCCACCTGAACGACAGATCCGCTGCCAGTTTTTACTGTCTTATTGTCGACGATACTGACAATGTTCTAATATGTGGAACATAGGTTCATATGTACAATGCGCAGTGTTAAACTAATATGCATAGGGGACAAATATACAGTTTTACGTAGTCACATATGTGCTCATGGCGGGGTGTTTCTCTTTTCGTTCTTCAGAGCAACAATTTAGGTGTAGTTAATGCCGATTTCAGCTTGCTAGATGTATACTCGTATACCTGCATCAGCGGTATATGACAACGTAAAACTGGAAGACTTTATAAATAGGAGCAATTTAGCTTAGACTTGCTTTCCGATCATTGACGTCGTCAGCTAATATGTGGTTATGTTTTTTTCTCTGGTTCTGCAGTGAAAGGAACGAAAAGTGTTGATAAAATTTGAACACATTTTGATGTTCATTGTCAGACATACTTCCCTGTACTGGTTTTGCAATGCTTTAATTTTCTTAAAATTTACAAAGGTTTGTATCCTTCAGTCTCCCATAAAATATGTACATTGGAATTCACAAAGGTATAATTGAATAAACATTCTTCCCGAGTCAAGTAACAGCCAACTCAGTCAGATAAATCCCGTTCTTTTTGGGGTACCGCATCGGAATACCGGTAGGGAGCGTCTATTCTCTCCTTTTTGTTCACGAATTTGATCTTGAATATAAACAAACATTTCCCCCCACCCTAGTGGCAAGTAGTTTGACTACGCAGATGACCTCAAACTTCACCTTTCTGTATTCTCGAAGGATTTTCACTCCATGTAACAATCAACAGTCGACGGACTTGCCTTCCGCTGTTCTAAATACAACATGCTCCTGTCACCGAACAAATGCGCCGAACTGAAACACAGTTTACTTAACTCTGTCTACAAAACTAATATCGGTCATACTACTGTCAGCCGCCGTGCTGCCACAAATTACAATTTGGGACTTTAAGGGACCCGAAACCTAGATCGATGCCGCAGGATATTATTTTTGACAGAAACTTTTTTAGAGACGGTCGACACTCATACTAGAAGGATAGGCAACTCGACCATGTGACTGGACGTAGCCCCTGCTTTTGGAGTAAAGTACTGTTGACTTGGTGGCTTATTAGAACGAATATCGGAGAAGTAGTAAGCAGTAAGCACACGGGTTCTGTTTTTATGCTCAAATAATTGTTTTATTTTTTATTTTAATACTAATCTTAATTTTTAAGGTGCCACTGTTCGTAACTACTAAGCAATATAGGGCCCGAAGCAGCAAGCTGGACTATCTTCAGGTCAAAAGTGCTATGGCTGTGTGGCAAGATTACCACACTAAATCAAATTTGCTCTGTGATATAGGTGCCCAAACAACATACACGTTCACAAGCCGCTTCGACGCCACTTTATCATCTGAGCATATTCTTTTGTTGTTTTCATGACGTATATACATAATCGTGTGGTTGCGCAAAACGATCCTAGTGCCTAGTACGACTGTTTAAATAACAATTCCGTTATACTGGCTTCATGTCAATTAAACGCACCAAACCGGCGGCCAGTTTGCCTGTTTTGCGGGCAAAAATAGAGTAGACATTCACCTGAAACCCTCAGTCGAAGTGCACTGCCGGTCTGTAAAAATTCAAGCACACGTGCTGTGAAATGAAATTGGAATCGTCATAAATGTACCGATCCGACGTGGCGGCTCTCCGTGCAGACAGAATGCATGCTGAAAACCGAGGCGGCCATGTTGGCCGAGAACTGTCGTGCTTACGGAATAAAGCCAGTGAATAAAGTCGTTCAAGACCAAGTGATACAATGTTCCATGCCGAATGAACTGGGAAGACTGCACAGCGGAAGCTATAAAGTGACGCGGCGACTTTTGAGACTGCCAGGCATAATAGCATAGCAACGACCAGCAATGGCAACGGAGGAACAGTTGCAGAAGGCACTCCGAGAAGGGGAGTAGCCGCAACTCTTGACCGCGACACTGTCAAAGCAAGCTCGTTGCCAGGCACTCGAAGCGCAACCAGTCGCACTAAAGATCAGTGTGGCTGAAAGTTGACGGAGATTTCGGAGGGCGGCAACAATTCACCGGAGGCACCCCTGAAGTCCCCCCTGAAGGGCGAGGTCGATCAGTGAGTGGAGCTGGGAGGAAAGAGAGGGAGGTGTCTTTAGAGGTTGCAATTCGTGGCCGGTGGCAACGGTCGCTAACTGTTGTGAACGGGCAAGTTCTTTCTTAATTGTCGCGCGGGTGTCGCAAGCATGCACATTGCTATTATGACTGACGTGAGAAACGTCGGGGACTGTGGAATGCCACAGTGCAGTAGCAGCGAGGAAATTACAAGGACTGCCTGCAAATTCGAGATAGGCTAGGCTAGCTGTAGAGCCTAAAGGCTTAAAGTAAGATGCGTTACGCTGCCAGGTTTAGATTCATAGACTCCTATCGATTGCCAAGCGTCATCCTTGAACAATGGGCATATTAGGTGTGCAAGTCGTGTGCAAATGTGCAGATGGAAGAGTTGGTGAAGAAATATATGCTTATGAAGACATAGTATCGCCAACATCCCAGCCCGATTGGTAGCCATACACTACATGTTGCCGTCTATGAGATGCTGAGACGAACCTGGTAGATTTTGACACGAAACCTAGTCGATACCGATACCGAAACCAAACCCATTTACATGCGATTTTAAAGTGGAAATATTTATTGCGGCTTTAACGAACGAACAAAAAACTCGGTTTCCTTGCAGAACCAGGTGCTCAGTTTTTTTAGTTAGCAGATTAGGTGCTGCCCTGATCCTGCTCGGATAACTAAGCCGTCCGCATAAAACCAGTGTGGGACGTTAACCTTTCTATGGAATTGCAGTGCCTAGATACGATGTATATTAAAAGATTGAACATGTTATCTTTTATGTTGAATTGCCCTTGAAGCGTTGTTAGGAGACGACACATAGTTAAAGGCGGTTTCACGAGCTAGAAACGCTGCATACGTTATGTCACTATTTTTTAATCTATCGTAGGTTTACGGTTATTACTTGTTTGTGATATCTATGTAATTCAAGGGATATGTTAGATTGCCTTGTTTCAGAAAATGTTTATTCAGCGTGTGACATGAGTTAATTTCGGGGGTTTTCAGCAAGCGTGGTAATTTCGTCTTTAAGCCCACCTTAGAGTTATTTTTGTGGATTCTATCCTGCCGAGAAAAGTCCCTTTGGGGTGTTTTGTGAAAGCGAGCAAGTTTGATCGAATATTTCTAATGCACAATTCAGGTTTGCCAATTATAATCACCACATGAACGACTGCGCTTCTGCCATTCTACATATATATATATATATATATATATATTGACGATTTAATAATCATTTACAATACGTTTCCACACTCGGCAATGCCCGCATTAATAATTAAAAATATATATAGATATATATATATATATAGCCGAACTTGCTTGCTAGATGCAGCACTGCGTTTCGTAATCCCTCCTTGTAAGATTGCGTTCTAGCGTTTGTGTCTTTTTATGTTGCAGGTTGTGCCCCCAGCGATTTTAGTGTTAGCATTATGTATGCATATATATATACGACGGGGGACAAAAGAGCTTTCGACTTTCTACTCCAGCGGCTATCTCTGGCGGTTCAGCGCGGCAATGCGGCAGCAATTATGGGTACAATAAGGGGCTGCCTCGAGGATAAGCTCGATTGGTAGCACCCCTCACAAGCCCAAGAGTAGTTAGATATTCATATTCCACTGTAACTTCAAAATGAAATAAAACCCTATATAGTAAAAAAAAAATATATATATATATATATATATGTGTGTGTATGCGCTGAGCCTTGAGCGGCAGTTTATACATACGCACACAACAAAGCGGGACCCGTTCAAAAATTTATAATGTATTTCTATTTATTGCAAATGTTTATTCAAGCAGTACTTCCAGTCAAGCACGTATATTACACGTCTGTAAATGTTGAGCGACGATTGATTTGTTCAAATCAACTGAAATTTAATCAGCAATTAAACCATCACGTGTGATGTTAGACTAAGTTGCATGCTGTTTAATTTAATATGCTGAAAACACAGCTGTAAACACTATTGTATGCGTACTAAATGCTGCTGAGAGTGGTGTCTTCTCTCTCTCTCCTTCGTTCTTTCTCTCCCTCTCTCTTCCTCTCTCTCCCCCTCCCCTTCCTTTCTTTCCCACTCTGTAGATGGAGAGTAATATCCATCAGTAATCATGACGAACAATGGACATGATACAGTGATTTCGATTTACAGTCTGCGCCGCCGTGCCCCTGAATTCGTCACCCCCCTGCACACCTTCGCCGATCCTGGAAGGCTGACCGGGCGGTCGGGGGTTGAGGTTGGGACTGCTAGTATTCGCTGTTTTCTTCCGTCGAAAGAGACCGGCCGAAGATGGAAGGACGACTGTGATCAGGGTTCGGATGTAGGGCAGAAACGGCGCCTACTCCGCACCAGGCGCCACCGCCGTTGTTGTTGCTGTTGTTGTCGGGGCCGCAATGACAAGGCGGAAACCTCCTTGAAATCCCACCCACCGTTGCATCTAAGGCGGGGGGTGGTTGGGGGTAGCAAGCCTGCACACTTTGCCGGCGAATCGGTCAGTCGTCAACAACACCCTCTCTTCGTCGTCGTCGTCGTCGTCGTCCGCAGTCCTCATCGACTCAGCGCTTAGCGCGAACACAGGAAGGCTGCAACTGCTGCCGCGAATTAACGTACGTATTACGAAATTCACCGCATCACATAAACACACATTGCGTCGTTTCAAACGAATCCCAGTCAGAAGGAAAAGCGAACCACAGAGAAAGAGAAGGTGTCTTCTTAGATGATATCATATCGATGGATGGATGAGCAGAACAAAATAGAGAGATGGAGATAAATAGAGGGAAGGAAGGAGCGAGAGATAAAACTTGATTTCGAGCGAGGTGGTGCATAGGGCTGATAGCGGTGGGAGGGACGGAGGACGAAGGCAGTTGAAAGCAACGGCGAACGGAAAACATAAAACAGAACAACCAGAGTAGGGGTAGTAGTAGTAGTCATCTACAGATAAAAGCAAGCGGTAGTGCGAGTAGCAACAGTGGTGGTACAGCAGTGACGGGTGAAGTCATATTTCGATGAGGACCTGTCAATCATTCGGACGGAACGAAACGATCACAAGAAGTGCTGCCGTTCAGTTAGTTCACTGGGGTGCCGTTATAGATCGTGGTTGTTACTTTAAGTTTTTGTTTCTTGTTGTTGTTGCTGCTTGTTGTTGTTGCCTATTGTTGTGGTTATTGTTGTTGTTGTTTTTGTTATTGTTGTTGTTGCGGTCATTATTGCCTGTTGTTTCCTATTGTTCATCCGCTCTTCTCATACTGTTTCCTGTCTTTCCTTCCTCCTCCGTTTCTCGTCAATGTGTGTGTTATTCATTCCGTCGTCTGTTCGTCTTATCTCATGTCCTCTGCTGCTAGGAAGAGCAGCAATGAGTTAATGGAATAAGCGTGTCGAGCAAGAACCTGTCAATGGAAGAAGGAGGGGGAAGGAGGGGGGGGGGGGGGGGCATCCGTAATTGCTAACCGGTAAGTGCCCTTTTAGACAGTTAGTTACATGATGTGAATCTATGTACCCATGCGTACGCTCTTTTGTTTGTACGCATGCGATCTATCCGTCTAACTCTCTGTCTGTCCGTCTGTCTGTCTAAGCGCGCATCTACGTGAATGTGTGTAGTTGTACCTAGACACTGAATAGAAAGACCGTCGCGGTGGCGGCATTGGGCCGCCACACAATTGGCCCTAGTTGTGCTAGACTTCTCTCGTTGTCGACGGGCAACAACATCGCGCCGAAGAATCTCTGCCGTCTTGGTCAATCGACACATTCACACACACAGTCCAATGCGTAGCGGAGCAGCGTTGGTCGGTTCCTTTACGCCGACGTTCTTCCGTTGTCTCTCACGTTTGTTTGTGTGTACCGGTCCGTCCGTATGCATATGTAGTGTATATTTGTCTACATACTGTCTACTACCTACCACAACAACTACACAATTGTGACTATGGCCGCCGGCTATAGACTGGTCGAGACACTCGACAACAAGTCAAAACCTATAGGTAACTCGTACGTCGAACAGCCAGCTCCCCCTCCGTTGATTGTATCTAGCGGTCGGCCGGACGATTGAGTTGCCGATGTTAGTGCTCGTTCTGCGGCTATGGCACGAGATGACGTTACTTGACTAGTTATCAGCATCATCATAATCATCAAACAACAATAGCTGTCATTTTGTGACAACGCACACACGTAATGCACTGCCGCCAAAATGATTTTCAAAGCCAATGTGATAGTAGTTCTGCGGCGAGTAGCTGAATCTCGTAGTGGGGTGAATTAAAAATACAAGTCGTCTTAATCGAGCTGCGTAGCTCGTTCGCCTGTACTACTTCTTCTACTACTACTACTACTACTACGCGAAGTATCAATCTGTCACACAACAGATCTAATGTGTAGCCCCTGAAATAACCCCGTCCCTCTCTTCGACACCTCCTCCCTCCCTTCTCCCAGCAACGTCGCTCTAGCAAACAATAGAGTCCACTCAGAAAGCACTCACGTTCACCGGCCGCATGAAAGTAAACATGGCACATTTTGCTATTACAAACGCCAATTGATAAGAAAAACGTTGTGATTGTCGACGCTTGAAGTGTGTTCTTCGCTTACACACATATATATATATATATATTTTTTTTTTTCTTGTTATTATTTATAGAACATTTTATTTGCCAACTACGTCATCCGCAACACGGCATTATTCAGACATTTATTATTTGCGTCTGTATATATATATATATATATATATATATATATATATATATATATATATATATATATACATATTGCACGCGCATAAACAATCAAACCGTACAGGCGCTTAAAAGCTGACACAAAAACGGCTTCTGGTAAAGGAAGTCAACAAAATCTACTCTGCCTACGTTAATGCCAACTGCTTGCAGGAAGATTTCGAGCGATTCCTTGTCGACCTTTCGGAATCGATATGCGATTTCGACAAGGGACCGGTAAAACCCTTGATCCACACAGGGTCTCCTAAAGCAGTGAAACTTTCTTTTCTGGAATACCTCGAAACAGCGGTCGATGTGTTCAGTGCCCTGTTCAAAAGTTTTTCCGCTATCTCGGAAACGAGTCTAGATGGTTCTCATTACCAAAAAACGGGATATCGGCCTATATGCGTGCTGAGTGCGCTAACAAGAGGACACGAGCCTATATTTGAGAAAATACTCAGAGTGTTTGTTAAGGAATACAGCCCACTGTGGAACACACAATACGTTTCCGTAAAAACAAAAATTATTCTTGCTCCGGAAAAGAGCGAAGCAATGCTCCTTGCAGGAAGGTAGCAGCCAGGGCAGTAGGCGTAATAGTTAAGATCCTACCGAATATCGATTGTTCAAAATACCGCTCAGGGGCATTGCTGATGACGGTCGCGGAATTATTTAATAATGCTTTATTCATAGCGCCAGCTTGGGTAAGGGCCCTCAGAACGAAGAAGTTGAAGTAAACACAGAGAGGAATGTTACAATGCGGGCTGACTTAGTGGGACGCCATCTCTCCCAGGGTATCCTGGAGGGTTTTTTCGCGTACTGCTGCCAGATATGGAGGCATACACAGAGAGGGCGAGTAAAAGGCGACCTCACCTATCACCTTACTTAGGGGACACGGAACTTCCACTCGGATTCGAAAGTCTCAGTCAGTGACGTGCGTATTCTGCGAAGAGGCACGTAAAGACACTCAGGTCATACACTTTCACAGTGCTCAGCCTGGGAGACTGTGCGGATAAGGGCAAGCAGACACGTCGGAGACATATGGGCCAGGAAGGGGAGACCCACAGCACGAGAGAAAATACATCGTCTCCACTAAGCATGCTAGAAGAAGGAGCTATGTCAAAAGAGTTTCTTTAAGATAAATACGAAATGTGCAAAAAAAGACAGTCACTTTCAGTCCAGACCTGCCGAAATATAGGTATCTTGAAATAAATGAGTTCGGAGGAGTTGGATATGTGCGAGAACCTGTAGGCAGGCAACCCTAGCCATTTGATCTGAAAAGGCGCTCTCTCCACTTCTCCTGACGCCTATAGTATTACTATTCTATGAAAATCTTACCTATTAGATAAGAGTTTAGTGAGTATGGGTCTTAACGGAGTAACATCCAACCGATGGGATCGAGACTTACACTGATAAAGAAAGGAGTTTATCCGTCCTTGTTGCGACCTCACCGGCATTATTCACACTTGGATTGCGCTGTCACTCCAATGAGCACCTATCAACTTGAACTGATTTAAACCGAGAAAAGTGTCCATTTTCATTAATGCTGCAGCTGCAATACACCCAGGAAGGCACGTTGGGCTGCCATTTGTTTATGCATCATTGCAAGTCTATTTTCTTCTTACTCTTACATTATTAGCTATAATTAGTTATTTATATAACTTAATATTTTTTATGCACTACTATTTTGATTTGGAAAACTACTCTTTTTACAGGGAGTACCGCCAGCCTCGCAGAGCCTGCGCGGATCTGCTACGTATCTTATTTGCTCCCTTGTATTTACGTATTTACTTAATACAACTTAATGCACTTATATGGAATGAAGAGCGAGATATATATATATATATATATATAGGACGCGACGGAACGTGATTTGTGGAGTGTATGCAAGGTGTGATAACCAGCAACTGTAAATTATCTAGAAGCCGCGGGTTCGCCGCTTCAAGATGCGAAGTATTCGATACTTGAAAGCAATCTTTCTCAAGATTCGGATCAATCGAGAGCCGATGATCTCCTCTTCTGCCGACGACTTACCCATCGACGCTGTCACCACCATTGTCACCTACGCACACGAGTGATCGCTCCATTGGTGACCGCACCGTCATAGCAACAGCACTAACAACAACAAATACAACAATAAAGAAAACACCGCAGCAGCAGCAACAACAACAACAACAACAACAACTGCAACAATAACAAAAACAAGGCAGCAACAACCACAGCCGCTTCCGGGTCAAGACAGCGTCCTGTGCGCGACACAAGGCAAACACCACAGACTTCTCATAAATAACGCTTGACGGAGATCCGGTGACCTGTGCCACAAGCGCATAACGATGACCGTTGATGGACGATGAACACCAACGACAACCACGATACGTTCTAATAAACAATGCATTATTATTATTATTAGGTCTGAACGTATTATCTCAAATATTTTAAAGAGTTACCTTATTCTATGGCGCCTGAGATAGATGCCGCGTTTCCTCTTCAAACGGCCAAAGACAACGCTTGCCTAAGGCATTGAGGCGGAGTCAATTACCTATTCAATTAGTCGTGACCTCCTGAAGTCGCTTTTTTAATTCGTTGAGGAATACTTGGGCTCTATTGCTAGTGCTTCCATGGCAATAGGCAAAAACACATATTTTGTTTCTAGTATTTATTCCGTTTTCTCGCTTCTGCGTGCTTCGCTACTTGTCCCGCTAAGGAATTTCTATGTGGCCATATTGCAATGGTCAACCCATCAGGTCTTTCTTCGCCAGCGGACACTAAACCTCTCGGTTTATATGAAGATGGTATACCGGCTATACCGATATATAACTGCAGGTGCAATAACAACAAGAATCACTCCAAATTTATAGAAGCAACAGCAGCAAAATTACCAGAGTACCAACAATAGCAGCAGCATGAACAATTGCGTGTCAGTCAGAATCCATAAGCTGTTCCCTATAAGTAGCTATAAACCTCTACCGCTTGCCAACGACAAACTAGTTGATGAGTTGTTCATGCAAGCCATTTTCACAAAACATTGTCACGCTTGCTGTCGTCGTCATTTTTGCTGTTTTTGCTGATTTATTGTTGTTGTTTTTGCTGATTTATTGTTGTTGTTATTATTGGTGTTTTCATCCTTGCGGTTGCTGGTGGTTTCATCCTTGCGGTTGCTGCAGTCGTTATTGTCAAACGTGTCCAATTGTCTCGTTCCTATTTAGGCATTTTTGCCTGTGCTGTGCCATCTTTCGCTGTCGATCGACACACGCACACAAATGGTCCATTTTTCAGTCAGGCAATCTGTTTCTTAGAACATAATTGGATATCTAGTTAGATATATAGATAGACAGCTCGATAGAGCGATGAAAATGGTACTCCATCCTCCATGGCTATGTGATGCGGCCGGTACGAAACATCAACGCGGACGCTGAATTTTGTGCCGCATTTTGTGTCGCCGTTTCAGTAGTGCATATCGAAACCTCGATCGTCCAGCGACGGGTGAAAGAACATCTCACAGCGAGTGGGTGTAAGGGAGTTGTAGCGGGCAGATCAGCGCTTACGCGAACGCGCGGCAAAATTCAATACGCCGTTTTGAACAACTAGCGGTGTCGAAACGTGTCGACAATCATCGGAGACTATAGCGTTTTCATTTTCGTCACCCAGTATCGACGTTAACAAGAGCAAGACGGCATTTTTTCTACCGTTTTGAACATGCTTTTTTCTGAAGTGTTGTGTGAGACGGTATGGTAGAACCAACGGCAGCAAGTATTGCGTGAGACGGTATGGTCATACCTGAAACGGGACCCGAATTGTGTTCGTTCGAATGTCTGCTTCTTTTTGCATCTTGCCGCTCGCTTTCATATTCAAGAGTGGAGAGCAGTGCAGCTGCGACGAAGTCGCGGATAACGTACGATTTGCCTAGGAAGCGCTGCCCTGTGAAGAATGTGTCAAATCGCCGTCTATGTCCGCTTAATTTTGCGCTCAACTGTTCTGCACACATATACTCATATGTGTTCTCCTCCTGGCTTACTGTCTCGAACCGCGGTCGCGCCGTTAGCAGATAGCAGGGGCACGGTTTTTTGTAGTGCTAACTTGGTTATTTCACACCACGAAACGTGCTTAGTGCCATTGTTCTCTGCGTGTGTGTGTGTGTGTTTGTGCATCGGTCTCATCCCGGTGAAGGCAGTGGCCTGACACTATCACAGGTCGTCCGCTGTCTTCTTTTCTTCTGCTTCGACGTAGTTTAGAAGAGCAGCAAATGTAAGATGCTTCTAATATAAAAAAAGAAACACCTTTAATCGAATATGTGTCATCATGTTCTCAAGATGGAACGGTTTGACACCCTCCCACGTCCAGATAGGCTACTAAGTAGAAAAAGAGTTCAGTGACAGCGTCCAGATTTCAAGACGCCTGCCCCAATAACATTCGTAATATTCCCTATCTCTCTCTCTCTATATATGTATATATATATATATATATATATTTGTCGTTGGCACGGTTCGGGAAATGGTCGACATCTTTAATAGTACTTTTTTGCAGATCATGCTATTTGTTGTAGAATAACAAATCAAATAAATATGTATACATATTTGCATATTACATGATTCTTCTGCAATAAAAATGATAAACACTTTTTTGTTTTAAACTTTTTTTATTAACTTTTGCGACATTACACGGATTTATTGTAACCAATCGTGCTAAGACTACAGTGATACATGCTCATAGAGTAACAGCGAAGCCTTTCAGCGACATTTGGGGTCTCGAATTACTTTGAAACACGAGATCTCTGTTCGGCACAGGTACAACGCGAATGAATGATACAGTCACTAGCAATATGCATGCTTTAGCGAGTGACTTAAGTGGGATAATGACGTTTGGGCTTATATTACGGCTCGACAGAAACAAAGGCCAAATCAAGGCTTAAAAGGACGTCCGCCTTTTTTAATCGCGAAATTTCCCGTCGATTCGGGCGTTGTCCTCAAGTAGTGAACAACTTCGTAAATTTAGGTGAAAATTACGCCGTAAAAAAGAGTTCCGGCGTCCAAATCCCATTTCGAAACGAAGCAAGCGTGCAATTCTGAAGAAACTCTGCGTTCTCGGCAAGGGCAATTGCAGCGACGGCTGGTGTGCAATTAAACGTGCGAAATGTGCAAAACCTCCTCAGAAAGAGACATTGGTTCACGAGAAAAAACACAAGAGAAAACCACAATTGACCGCTGCGCATCAGAAAGCTTGTCTCGACTTCGCCCATGATACGATGTGAAGTACCACTGAATAGCACAAAGTGCTTTTTTCGGATGAAAAAAGTTCAACTTTGATTGACCGGATGGATTTAACTATTGTTTCTACGATGTGCGCACGGAAAAGCGAAATTTGTCAAAGCGGCACTCAGGTGGAGATCCGGTGATGATCTGGGCCGCTGTCGGGTATCATACAAAGTCGTTGATTGTATTTTTAGACGGTCGTGTGTGTTAATTTGACGTGCTCTATGAATCTACTAGAAAAGCAATCGGCGCATTTTGGGGATTTGAGCTGGTGGGATGGCCTGGCTTCGTTTTTCAACACGGTAGCGCCCCGATTCACACCGCCAGGCTGATCGGAAGCTGGTTCGATCAACGTCACAATGAGGTTCTATGCTGGCCTGCAGTCGCACCTGATCTTAATATTATCGACAATGTGTGGGGCTGGCTCGCGCAAATAGTTTAAACCAACAAAAAACAATTTCCGAATCAGGTAAAACTAAAATAAGTAATTGTGAAGGCTTGGGACGAGCTCTCGCAGGACGTCATCCGAAACATGTTAAACACTATACCAAACCGCATTTTGAGGATATCCAACTTAACGGAAAGTTCACTAAGTTTTAAGTATAGTTGCTGGGTGCACTCGATGTGTCTGCCTTTGTTTCTGTCCAGCAGTGAAATGAGCCCAAACACCGTTATTCCGCTCAATTCACTCGGTAAGACATGCATCTTGCTTGTGGCTGTATCACTTTTTCGCGGTGTAGCTGTGCCAAATGTGGAGATATCGTGTTTTAAAGTAATCCGAGACCCCAAATGTCGATGGAAGTCTCCGATTATTCTATGATATTTTTTTTCGCGGACTGCACATATCGTAGGTTGCATTAATGAGAAAGTGAGACTGCTATTATATTATAGTCATATCGAACTATCATAACGTTGTACCGCACATTAATTGCGGTTGTCCGCCATCATTATCAACCTAACTTCTTCTTTAAAAGTGTCACTGTTCGGCAAAGTACTTCTTAAATTTCTTCTTGAAAACATGTGTGGTTCTTGCATAGCGAATATTATGAGGGAGCTTTTTCCAGGCTACCGCTACTGCTGCTGCTGCTGCTGGAGATGCCTTTGTACACCCTCGTGTATTCGCATCATTGTGATCGCTCGTGGAATGAGGGGATCACGGCTCCAATCCGTCTTGAGATTCTTGCTTGGGGCTGTTATAAAGAACTAGCACATGCTTTATCGGGAGCTTCTTTACAGACTATATATAGATGTTTGTTATGTAAACGGGTTCGATGAGTGCTTGCAACGATAATGTCTTTACGAGCTTGCGCGATCACCTGCGGCCCTCAGCGCATCATTTTCAAGTACCTGCATGCTTTGCGCCACTGTAATATGTACGTGTCGTCCTATGCAATGCACTAACTTATGAGGGATTCTACAAATGCTGCGTATGTTTGCATTATTACACGAGGCAGAAACCTCAGCTCCGCGTGGTCGAGAAATTGAGGCAGCCGCAATACGTCCTTTAGAGGCTGCAATGTCCGCTAAAAGAGACCAGTTTAGGTCAGCTTTTAGTGCTATACCGAGTACTAGAACCAACTTGACCACATCTGAGTGAAGTCTTGTTTATACTGTATCCGCATGATTAGGCGCTATATATATATATATATAGTCTTAGCTCAGTGTTGCTTACAGGTTGCTCGTTCATAAGACGTTTTTAGATATCACCGAGTTTCATAACAGGCTCTGCCGTGTCTCACAGGCAGAGCACAACTGACTAGAAATTGACGTTTATCTAAGCGATTCCTTTTTATATTACTTACCACTATTTTTACTATTACTTCTGCCAGGTGATCAAATTCCTTGAACTGCTGCTGCTGTCCACAGTTACGCTTGATCTCAGCAGATCGATCGCCGTTGATGTTCTGGATTTATTCATCCCATCGTGCGTTTCTCTTATCCGCACTTTCCATACCTAAAAATAAAAACACATGCAAAACATAACTGCATTCAGGAAGTGTAGAACTATCTTGCTTCTGAAATACGTGTGGCGACCAAGTACATACAATCGATTCTCTAGTGTTCCCGATGCGCTGTCTCTTTGCCCCTCTCCCCCGCATTTTTTGATGATTTTAGCCTCTGCTAGATCCGTTCCTTTTAGCCGTCGGTTCGTATCCCAGCACGTCGATGTATGCTGAACGCATCGGCTGTTTGGTATTCTCCGAGAGAGGCGTCGGACCTCTCCAACTGTCATGGGATCCAATGCGTCGTCCTCAGCTTTCGCGCAATAGCGTTCGCAGAAATGGCACCGCGGCCACTATCGACGACAACGACATTGATGACTATTTCCACTGCACATCCCGACGTGAGGCAGTTTTTTTTTCCTACTTTCGATTTTTCGTTTGGCAATTGCCAAAATAAACTGATGGACTACTGCTTCGGGTACTACCATGCTGGGCTAGTCGTATACGGACGTACGCCCTTTTTCGTCTTTCCTCTTGTTATATATATATATATATATATTTATATATATAGCCGTTTTCTCAATCTCTCTTCATCGTCCACCCCGACTAGCGTCGCGCCACTCTCGCCTAGCCAATTCTCGATTGCTCCTTCTTGGTTTTGCACCCCTCCTCTCTTTGCACTTCACCTTAGGCCCCGCCGGCCTCTGCCAAAGAGGCATGCCGCCGTCCTTTCTTGCCAAGTTGCAAGGACCCAGCCCAGACCATATAACATTTTCCCTGGCTTCTGCTGCTGCTGCTGCTACTGTTTCTGCTATAGACAGTGGTGGCCGCTCGGCGTGCAAAGTCTGCTCGAGTCGATGACCACCGAAGGCCAATATTTTGGAATCTTTTGAGCGCACAAGAACCACCGCCATCATCATCGTCATCATGATCAGTAACAGCAGCGGCAGCATCAGCATCAGCGGGTCCGCTCGATAGGCTCACGCGGCACGATTTGATTTTATTCGATTTTTCGCGCCCTGTAAATCGCTTTTCGATGTTTTCTTTCGGTGCGTTCGAACAGACGGAAAGCAGACGAGCGAGCAGCACTGCAAAGCGTGCGAGTGCGATCAGTACGCTTGACCGCTAAAACCGTCCACAATGCTACACGAAACACCGAAGCTCAGTTGCTGGGCCAACTGCGTCCGAAAACTATATAGCCCAATGCAATAGTCTCATTTTTTTGTACTACATGATATACCTTTGCTTTTTTTTATGAGCCGACTTAAACTGCCAGTGAATTGGTTTAACTACGTTGTCCCTAACAACAATAGGCACTGTTCGTATGATATGTGTATAACTGCATGTGTTAGTCGCCGGCCAGGGTCAGTACAGGACTGGCCCATTTTACCAATGACACAATCACAACCATCCGCCGGAGCTGCCGCTGGATCCGAGTAAAGATTCTCTGTCTAAGAAACATGCCCGATATATATATATATATATATATATATATATATATATGTTTACATCTTTTCCGCGTGCATTTAATGAGTTTTTCTGTCAGGTGACTATTACTAAATTATGCTTACTGTGTCTAAGATTGTCACGTCCAGTAAACTATTTTTTCAATAGTGTGCGCTGTTACCGAACATCGGCGGACAACCAATTTTACTCAGTGGCAATCGTCCTTATCTATTTGTTAGTAATAGCGTGAAATTCACAACAACTTAAAAACCACCTGATTTATCAGTCGAGAAAAACTTTGCCGTGGAAGCAACTAAACTCCTGCAAAGGCATACAAGGTTTGCACGATATCTATAGGATGTATATATCTTATAGGCATATATTCCACCTGACGGAATGGCTGATTTGAATGTTTAGCCTCAATCAACAATTGATAACTACGCTATTTATAATCTCGATAAGTCGTTGTATTGTATAATATTCTATGTATGTGTAAATAATGTGTGTATGTCTCTTTTTGATTTCAACATACATTGCTTGCTTATTAAACGTTGATAGTTGATTGAAACATTGCCGCATAAATTGAATCTCGCTAGTCAAAGTCGAGGTTTAGCTAAATCCAGTTGCGAACAGTGACGTTCAGAGGCCCTGGATAAAATGCGATGAACTTTTGCATTTCAAAGCAATATCACTACCGTAAAAAGACTGCATGCTATAAACCAGATAAGTACTTGGCGAAAAATTGTCTACCTGTTTATTCCAATCACACTGATCAGCCGTGTTGTAATAGTTGATATGTTTCGTACCTGAAGGCTCAGATCAGCTAATAATGTTACCGATCTATGGCGGATTTGATACGATGAAGCTCACTACTGTTTTCTTTACAAAGCCCACACTCTATTTCCTTTAAGCACCATTCGCGATCCAGGCCAGGAAATCCGTATGGTCTATAACTGTTTGATAGCGTGCCATGACACCCATTAAGGGCAGAAATGTTGTTACGAATAGAAGTTACGCATGCGCTTTTTCTTTCGGTGTTTATTTGCGTTTTCACGCGTGTGCCAATTTGAATCTAACAGTGGAAACTGCAGTTTTCTTTATTTTGTGTATATTGCGCATGTAAATACGATACAAATAAAAGCCACCACTCAATGGGTTATTAGTGTTGCTGGTATCTTATTGTTGTTATGGTTGTTGTTGCTGTTATGGTTGTTGTTGTTGTTGCTGCTGCTGTTATGGTCGTTGTTGTTGTTATGGTTATTGTTGTTAATGTTGCTGTCATTTTTCATGTGACTGCAGCTGACGAAAAGAAAGCTGTTGTTGCTACTTCTTCGTTTGCCGCAGTCGCTGTTGTGACGTCTCCTGTCACTGTTTTCGCGCCTTGTTATTATTGAGGTACTTTTTGTTGATGCTGCGGCTGCTCCTGTTGTTGTTGCTGCTATTGTTGTGGTGTTCTTGTTGTTGTTGCTGTTGTTGTTGTTCTTGTTGTTGCTGCTGCTGCTACTACTGCTGCGGTTCCTACGGTTTACTAGCAAAGGTGCGCCAAACCATCATCAGATCGTCCAGAAAGAAGAAAATCGGCCGTGGCAAAAGAAACACGGTGCCGAGGAGGACATGACCATATTGTGAGAGGTCAAAAAAGCGTGGGAGACCTGTCTCCCACCCATGGTTTGTTGAGTCGGCTCGGTTAGCGAGGAGCGGTTGGCCGAGAAGAAGCTTCTTTTGCTTCGATCTCATTCGATGTGAAGAAAAGATTGAAGTGCGTTGCGTTCTCCACGAAGCACCTATGCCGTCGCTTCGGTTTCAGCACGGCTAACACTAACGTTGACGACATCATCATCATCACCACCACCATCATAATCATCATCGTCGTTATCATCTTTATTATCGTCGCTTTGCCAGGCCGACGTAAAGAGAGAGAAAGTGCATTGTACGTGTATCTCGTGGGCTCGAAATGGACCTCTTCGCGACAAGCGATCGCTGCCTATATCCGTCGATCAGAAACAAGCATTTGTTTTTCTTCTGCATCAGCTTTTTTCTACCTCGAAGATTACCCTTGGTTTAGTTCTACTGTGGCACATGTATGCTTTAGTCTAACGCTTCGTATAGACGCAAATTGCCAAAGTGAGTGCTAAGCCACATTGTGGATGGCTGTTTGCCTATGTCTTGTCACATATATATATATATATATATATATATAATCTGCCGCAAATGTTGTTCCTTACAAAACTTGTCGCTCAAGTTTAATAAGTCAAATTTCTTGTTTGGGTTATAACCCGAACAAGAAATGTTGTTCTACAATTTATAGTCATAGTGTTTGAATTGGTTAATTGGTCAATAATAGTATTATATTATATATTTTGTGTTATATATTATTATATATTTTATTATATTTATGATATAGTATTATATATTATTATATATTTTATTATATTTATGATATAGTATTATATATTATTATATATATTTTTATATATTTTTTAAATATTTTTTTTCAAATATATACAGAGTTTATGAGCGATAAACATGCACACTACGCAACTCAAATCTAGACCCTTAACCGGCAGCTTTGGTACTTTAGAAAAAAAAATCAAAAGTTTGCCTCTATGCTCATTTTCATTTCCGCACATATTTGACTTTTGATAGGAAAATAAATAAGTAATATCTAGACACGATTTGATAGCTCAGCCACAACGATGCTAAAAGAGGTCTAAGCTGACGCCTTCTGCTGAACGAGCTAATTTCTTCTGCGATAAGCACGTTCATCTTTTAGTGACGTTCGCCCTTTCTGCTTGTTTTGTCCACATTTTCTTTTTTCACTTGTCTACCGCCACTTTTAATTAGACACTCATCTCGAACTTGACAGCGGCTAGCTGACATCACAGTCTCAGACACAGCTCTCCTCCGCGCCTTCGCTTGTCCACCGATTCGGTTTACCTTCTTTTCCCCGTTGCTCCCACGAACTTGCTGTCGTCGGACTGACGAACTGTTTATTGATCGGATAGCTGTTCAGGTGCGTAAGTGACGCTCGCCACAAAGACATGTGGCGTGACCACGGCGATCTGACGACCGGCCGCAACCGCAACAGGCGGTGATCCCACCGTCTCCCCACTGTCTACCCCCCCCACTATGTACACCCCACAGGCTCCCTACTATCTACGACACCGGCTCCCCCACCGGCGGCGGGGTTCTTTGCTTTCTTTCTTTGTTCTTCGTTTGTGTCGTCGTTCGGCGCTTTTTACCGTTATTTCTTGTCGTAATTGCTCCTGATGCTGCTGCTGCAGCTGTTGTTTCTTCTTGTCAATGTTGTCGTTATTATCATCTCCTATGCTCTCCATCTTGCTGTTCATATTGTTGTTGAATTGTTGTTACTGCTATTGTTGTTTTTGTGATTGTTGTTGCTGCTGTTGCTATTTTTGTTTCTATTCTTGCTGCTGTAGTTATTGTTATTGCTGTTGTTGTTGCTGCTGGTGTTGTTGTTTTTTGCTGGTATTGTTGCTGCTGCTGTTTTTGTTGCTACTGTTGCTGCGGCTATTGTTGTTGTTGTTATTGTTGTTATTATTATTGCTGTTCCTATTCTTGCTGTTGTGACTGTTACAGGTGGATGGCGCTACTATTCCTACTAGGGACACATGTTTACAGGTGAAAACTCATCTTCTCTCTCTCTCTCTCTCACACTCTCCCGCTCTCTGCCTCGATATCTCGATTACTCTTCGACTCGGAATATCAAGAAAGAAGAAGAATCACGTCCCCCACCCAATCGTTGGTTAGCTGGCCAGTATATCTCGTTGGTTAGTCGGTCGCTGATCGTCGTCGGCGTCGGTTGGTTACGCGGCCGGTTAGCGCGACCGGTTACCGCGACAACGAAAGGGCCGACGAGACGCCGCAATGAGAAACGACGAGACGCCGCAATGAGAAACGCCGAGACGGGCCATTCTGAACGGCTGCCGATGTGCTGGGGCTCTGTGGTGGTGGCTTGTGTTTCTGTTCACAATTGTCATCTTCAGTCAGTCAGTCAGTCAGTCAGGGGTCGTCGTCGGGGGCTCCTGCCTTTTCTTCTTCTTTTTCTTGGTCTTCATTGCCATTGCCGCTGCCGCCGCCGCCGCCGCCGTCACCTCCGTCGTCGTCGTCGTCGTCATTGTGGCCGATTTCCTCAGCGACTTCATCACCGCTCGCCCTCGACTGAACCGACGCCGCAGCCTGGCGACTGCAAGCGCGGTAGTAGCGGCTGCCACGGAAATGCTGATGATGATGAGGACGGCGACGATAATTCCGCTACTTCTGCTGCCATTGCTGCTGCTGCTGCTGTTGCTGTTGGCGCTGCCATTGGCGCCCTTCTTTCTGTTGGTACGGCTCCTTTTGCTGGCGCTGCTGCCGATGCCGTATGCTGCTGCTGCTGCTCCTTTTGCTTCATCATTGGAAACAGCAACGAAGTGCTGCTGCTTGACCGTTGGTTAGCTGATCTGAGGTCAGCCCGTTCCTTCGACTGGTTTGTTTGTCCGTTCGTCTGTCCGCATGTCCGCCCGCCTGCCGGTTGGTCTCTCCCGTCTCGACGTCGCGTCCCGGCTCCCCATCCCGTCACCCTCATCAGCCCTCTTAGTGTTGCGTTTGGTTTGTTTTTTTCATCTACTTTTTTCTCTCTCTCTTCTCTTCACCGTCATCATCATCACCGTCGTTGTCGTCGTCGTCGTTGTCGTCGTATTCTCCTCTGCAGCGTTTTTCTTTTTCTTCTTTTTCTTCTACTACTACTACTTCTACTTGTACCACTACTTGTACTTCCAATCCTTCTTCTCCCGACCTGCTGGCCTATCGACGATGACGACGACGAGTAACTGACTCGCTCATTGACTGTGTGGGTGTAGCTTGATGTGTAACCCTTCACTCTCTCGCTCTATCTACACATAATACACATAAAATGATATGTATGTATATATATATATATATATATATATATATTATATATATATATATATATATATATATATATATATATATATATATATATATATATATATATATATATATATATATAACAACACACAACAACAAGAGAGGCAGTTAGACATAGAGAAAAATTATATATATATATATATATATATAATTTTTCTCTATGTCTAACTGCCTCTTTTCCTGTTCCTGGCTCCCGTTATATCTAACTCTCTTCTCCCATAGGTACACCGTTTCTCGTTTCTGCTCGCCTCGTTCTGTCCTCATCGTCGTTGTGGTCATCGCGATTGTTGTTGTTGTTGTTGCTGTTGTTGTAGCAGCATCTTTACCTAGTTGATGATCACTTCTCGACGAGTGCTCGATGGCGCTCCACTCCAACGACGACGACAGACTATCGGCAGCGGCGGCGGTGGCGGCGCCGTAGTCGTCTTCGTTGTTGGCGACAACTTTGGCGGCAGGCCGCGTTTGATCCAAATCGTCATCATCGTCTCGAAATCAAAGCGTCGACCTGCTGCCGCTGCTGCATCATCTACTGTTGCTTCTATTGTAGTTGCTGTTGCTGTTGTTGTTGCTGCTACGTTTACTACGCAACGCTATCTATCCAACAAGAACGAAGCGCGCGGGTGATGTTCCGAGTGAGTGAGGTGAGAGGTTCGCACGTCGTATTGGCGTTTGCTGCTCATTGTCGATCTCTACCGATTGCACGCTGGCAATTGCACTCGTCGTATCAGCAACATCATTAACACCACCACACTAACAACAACAACAACACTAACGGCAACAGTAACTGTTCAATCAATACTTTTAATGACACTGGTCAAGTAGCAATCGCAACAGCACGAATAACGACTGCAACAACAACAGCAACAACAACGACAACAGCAACAACAACTACAGCAACAAGAACAACAACAACTACAGCAACAACAACAACTACATCAACAACAACTACAGCAACAACAACAACAACAACAACTACAGCAACAACAACATCTACAGCAGCAACAACAACATCTACAGCAACAACAACAACTACAGCAACAACAACAACGTACAAGTACAAACGGTAGTCGTAGTAGTAACACGTCGACGTGCGATTTCGTCTTGTCAGCCTTTGATCGATGGATTGACCGATCATCTGTGTGTGTGTGTGTGTCGTTCCTCGATCGATCCCGCCATCTATCTAGGTATCATTCCTCGATCAAACCACCAGCCAGCCGCTCGCTCCACCAGCTTGCGACGGTGATCCGATCCCGTTGCCGGTCGTTGCTACTCAGCTGAATGAAGTCCATGACCGTGACCGTGAAGGTGGCCGAGGTGTGCGGCAAGCGGCCCAAAGTTCGTGTAGCGGAGTGGCCACTCTGTATCGAGAGAGACCTTTTCTGTACGAGGTCCATCCTAACGTAACGCTGCCGGTGGGAGTAGTGGGAGGAGGGGGCGACACAACCATCGACGACGCAACCATCAATGTGGCGGCTGTCGTGGTCTTCTCGTCGACGCCATCATGTCTGTGCGATGGTCTGGTCCGACCGATCGCACTGTGTAAGAGCGGGGCTCCCACGGCTCTCCCATCATCACCATCATCGTCATCATCATCATCATCATCATTATGATTGTTGTTGCCGGCCTGATGCCGGTAGTACCGTATTCGCATGTTCGATGACCTCTCGCCGGAAGACAACCTCGGTGTCAACATTGAAAAAAGGTCCGTTAGCGTCAAACTGCCGTCTACCTGTCCGTCTTTCTGTCTGTCTGCTTTTGTTCAGAAATTCGCTACTAGCGAATACGTAGGCGACGCCGGTGGTGGCCGCAAATTTCCCAACGGGAACGACGACGATAACGACGTCGGAGGCAGCAACAACAGCAACAACAACAACAACAGCAACAACCCCACCGTTCTAGCCGCACCTCATTCAACCTTGGACGTCTCCCAACAAAGGGACTCTTACGTGCGGTTCGCCATCAAAGCGCGACGGTTCGCCACGGGTATTTAGTTACATGACATCCAATCGATGAATCAATCAATCGGTCAGCTATATGATATAGGCGCGATTGTACGCGATATTAAACTCATCTTTCGGGGCTGAAATTAACCCCGCTACGGCTGGCGCTGTTTCTGTCTGGTTCTCTAGCTGCGAACCTGCTGCGGCTGCTACTGCTGCTTGGTCTTAGTCTGCCTTTTGTGGATGAGATAGGTTGATTGTGCCTGTGTCACATTTTCGGCCGCCGCTTGTTCCCACCGCTTCAGAGGATGCCGCGCTGGAAAGATAGAGCACGTACAGATTGACATAGTAGCAGAAGTATAGTTGTTGTTGTTGTCGTTGTCGTCGTTGTTGTCGTTGTCGACGTTGCTGTTGTTGTCATCGCCTTCAATGTTGTTGTTGTTGTTGCTGTTGTTGTAAATGTATGTAAGGGTTAATCGTGTTTGATGATAACGGCGAATGAAAGCGAACGCTTTGGTCATTTACTGCTTTAGAGTCGCCTTGTAAAGGCGCTAAGTAGACCACGTAACTATTATTCCTGTTAACTATAAAAGCGGGAATCATCGTCGCAGTAGTGTAGTCGTGGCTTCAAAGCTGGCCGCAACACTGTAGCCACAACCAGTTTTCCTTTCTTGGAGGAGAAGGATACCTTTCGTGCGTGAGTCGCGGACATGAAATATGAAGGTAGCACCGTGCAGAAGACTACACCCACCAGTGTAGTGAGATCAAACTAGTTGTTATAGCAGCAGTAGTAGTATCCGTACTAGTTAGAGCCAGCGGCCAAGCTACTGCCAATTAGACAGTTAGAACTGAAAGCCCGTAGGGGACATGAGATAGTCTAGAATTAAGGACAACCTCCGCTAAAGAAATGTATTTTTAATTCTAGTAGTAGTATTAGCAGTAGTTCGTGTAGTAGTACTCCGTCTATGAAGCAATGTGAAAAACAGTTCCGTGGACGGTAAATTTTGGCTGAGGGTTCAGCTCGAAAACTTTAAATTTTAAAGTTCGTGTAGTAGACTAAAGGCGTGGTCTGGGACAGCCGCTACCTAACTAGCGGCAGAAGTAGAATTATATTCCCGGCTTCAGGTGTGTAGCAGGCTCTATCGCAACATGTTTGATCCCGCGGGCTGTTCTGGGGATCTATTTCTTGTTCTCGCACACTGTGGCCTGGGGTAAATATGCTACATTGTTGAAGAAAAATATGACGCCACACTCCGTGGTGGGCGAACTTAGTTGGACATGGCGTGCTTGGTAATTCCACACTATCACAAGGATTTGCAGTTGTCAAAGACAGTCCCCATATAAATATCATCGCTGTTGGCCCTCTTGTAGAGCTTTTCCTAACAAAGCCGGAAAAGTTTCACAAAGAGCCAACAAGAGCGTAAGACCCATTTAGCCCTGCAACAAATACTTGGAAAGCCCTATTTAGGTAAAATTCGACAAAGAAAAATCTTTTCTCTTTGATTTCTAAAGTACTTGCAGTTCTGGGGAGGCAGTCACACGCAGGGGAGAATTTGAAGGTGGTTTATTAGAAGGAATTTAGTTTCATTATTATTAGTAGTAGTAGTAGTAGCAGTAGTACGTGTGTCGACAATGAAGTAAAACGAAAGTAGTTCCGTTGGAAATGGTTGTAACATACATTCAATAAAAAAAAAAAAAAGTACGTGTGTCGAGCCCGATGGCGTGGTGGCTTAAGTCTGCGCCTCGCAACCAGAGGAGACACATAGGTGCGCGGGTTTGAGCCCCACCGTTGCACATTTGTATTTATGGGGGTCCGTCTATAAAGCATTGTGAAAAACAGTACCGTGGGCGTTAAATCTTGGCTGAGTGTAAGCCCGAAAAAACAAAGTAGTAGCACGTGTAGTTATTATTATTCTACCAGTGCTAATCAATTCAGTACAATCGCTGGAAGCCTGGCAAGCTGACTTGGCTGAAATGTTTTTATTCCTGAAATGACTCTAGTCTTGTGTTGTCACCCTTGTATATGTACATGGATTTGTTTGACTAAGTATTTGACTGCTACCTACAAAGGTGAATTAATGAAATTGATTGCTAATCGATTCGAACAGTAACTTGAGTTTGCTTATTTTTCTTCTTCCACAGTTCGTCTTTTCGTAATGTTCGTTCTGTTTCTCCTAGCTTCGGTTTCAGTCTTATCACATCCTTCACCCGTTAACCCCGTCTCATAACATCGTTTAAAGCAACGCGATCCCCTGTAAGTTAGGAATGGATCAATAAACATCGTTGTCGCCGTCGCCGTCGTCGTCGAGAACAACAGCAGCAATATGACCATTGACAATAGCAACAACAACAACAACAACGACGACAACAACAACATTAATAGAAGAAGTAGCAGCAACAACAATGATAGCTACGACAATGAGTATGATGACCACCACCACCACCACCACAACAACAACAACACCAACAACGACAAGTCTAGATATGATGAATAGCAACAGCTGAGATCAAAAAGGAGAGCCGCCGCACCGCCGTCGGACAATCCGGACGCAGTCAAGTGAGCGCCCGCTCATACGCGAGACGCATGAGCGTCGTGATGGACGTCCAGCAGTGGCGATACCTGATGTGGAATGGCGATCATATATACTGTCGCACCATGGGCGTCTCCTCGAGTGTGACTACGTCGACCCACTACGACCGCAGCTTCTGTTGCAGTTACAACGACGACGACGACGACGACAACGACGATCACCGATAATAGACCGGCAGTGACGCGAGAGTCGCTCAGACAGACAGACAGTCAGACGGAGAGACAAACGGTTGCAAGCGAAGCCCCATGAGTCTCATTAGAGACTGCCCTCGCCGAACGACTCCGACGATGTCGCCGGTGAGCACAAGCCACCCCGCCGCAGCGCGAACAGCACACGACAGCCAGCCCGCTACCTGTGACAATGGCTCGAGTGAAAGTTGTCGTAGGAATATAGTAAAGGTGGACTGCGTACCAAGTCGCGATAGCAACAACGACAACAACAACAACAATATGCGAACAATATCAAATGGTTTAGTTAGACACCAGGCGGTTTCTTCTTCTTCAGTCATATTTGATCACAACAGCTTAGATCACAATAGCATATGTTGTGATCAAAGGAGTTTTAGGCAATTTCAAAGTCGTTGGAAGGGTAACAATGTATCCCGCGGGATGCGGAGGTAATCCTAAGCTGCCTGATGACCACACCGATCCTAGTTCAGCTAACGAACAGCGGCAAGGTAATTTTTGTATTGCAGTACATTTGCAGTGTAAAGGTTTTTACTTGTCTTGCAGTATAGAGAACCCTCACCGTAAGTACGGAATCATCTGGCTACTTCAGTTGAAACAAATTTATATATATATATATATATATATATATATAGGCGAGCACTACCGAGTGTGCAAACGCATTGTACACTGATTAATAAATTATCACAATATTTGCTATATATATATATATATATATATATATATATATATATATATATATATAGTGAATGATCAAATAAGAAACCAAGAAACCTTATTGACTGCAATGTACATTGGATTTTATCGGGGCAATGTTTAATACCGCCGCGAGGACTCAACGCTTAAATTGAGCCAACCTCCTAGTCATATTGAGTTGGCTTGTCAGCAAATATTATTTCGCCTATTTAAATTTGAGAACTTGTATTTTTTGCACGCTAAGTTTGTTTACGACGTTACGGCGCGTCATCGTTCAGATGTTATCGCGCACCGGATCTAGAGACGTAGAGGATGCAGGACTTCCCGTTCTGTGACGGGATGAACGACGAGGCGAGCAGTGACAACGGCTAAGTGCCCTGTTATTGCGCTCGCCACGTCCCTCCCACATGGTTGACAAGAAGGCGAACGGAGACGAGGCGGAAAGACCAGAAGTCGCCGTCCTCCTCCCGTCTTACGCATGACAGCAATCGCATACAACGCAGCAGAAAACAGGATACCCGGCAGGAGAACTTCGTAACCTTTACACCGCGTTCGGGCGGATGTAGGCGCGCGGTCCCGAAATACCCCCAAAGTTTAACTCCAGTGTAGTGTTAGTAGAATTATTCCATTGTTACGCTATCAAACTACTTTCATATAGCAGATAGATCTTACTTGATGAGGGGGAGCTGAGGTGCGGCGCACGCCACGTGCAGTCTCTTAAGCAGTACCTTAGTACTCGTAGCGTGAGCAAAGCGCAACAACTGTACAACGTTTACCTGTTACGCGCGGCAATATTATTAGGCCTAGTTAAGGCCCACCGAAACTCATCGTTAAGGCTAGCCGCCATGCCGACTGCTCTTACCGACGGCTACTTCATAGCGGCGCGCACACCACACACACACACTCTGATATATATATATATATATATATATATATATATAGTTAAGTGCCGGCCTGAAGTCGACGTTCCTTCACACCGCCTTCACACACGATGACGAAGCCGCTGCGGCAGGCGGAGAGCTGAAGGCGGCTCGCTTCAAAATGATGTATTATCGATTACGTCCTCGGATCATCGGCCACTGACTCTTGCTGTGAAGTCTCCGCTCCGACGCAAGTGTGCGTCAGTCGATCGGATCGCTGCTAGCCGCCGCGATCCTCACGCTCAAGACCAAGGCCGAGATCGGCTCGAGCACCAGCCTGCCCGATGAGGGCTGCTGCTTGGTCGACGCTTCGTGATGTGACATATGGTCGACGTCAAAGGGTTTTTATTGATGGACGATGACGACGACGACGATGATGATGATAATGATGAAGATGATGAGGATGACGACGACGACGATGGTTCGAGTCAATTGATGGCGACCCCCGAATGACCCCCGGGCGCTCCTGTGGCTCCTCGGCAGACCGCGACAGGCAGTCAGCGCAGACCGCACACGTCAGAGACAATTTCATCCACCTCGTTTTATCCTTACTATCCTCCTCCTTGGCCTCTGCGATGATGATGCTGATGAGGACGAGTCAAATATCGTCGTGTTTGCTTGCGCATGTTGCTTAGATGAAGTGTTGAATCGTCTGCTGTTGTTGTTGATGCTGGTGTTCCTGCACGGCGCTAATTAGGACTATAATAAGTGTTGCCGTTATGCTGTACATGTCCATATATATATATATATATATATATATATTGTAAACCAACAATCGGTTTATAAAGCTAAATATAAACTAAAATTAAAAAAAATTCACAACTACTGTATTGGCGTGTTTGTTTGCGTTCCGCAGTATTGTGGTTATATTTGTGGTTCTACAGCGTCCGCGAACTAAGTTTGAAAGGCGACGGACAGAGTGCAGTTCCTAGAAGTTCCTGAATATCTTCCAAAATGAATTACTGTCTTAGAGGACACAAGTTTCCAACTTCCATAAGCGCACGTTCCATACTCCAAAAGGACTGATCGATTACAGTTAAACCGAGTAGCAGCATTGAGACACAATAATGCAACCCGCGATATGGCTGGTGATTATAGCCAATGCTCAAGCGTGTGAACTTTACTCCGTAATTCACTGTGACCACCACCCACAGTATTTTTAAAATACAGTTCAGTAAAAAGCCAGTCACTCGCTGAACTGCCACCAAGAAGCCGCGACCACAATATCCCAGCGATTGTGCGGCGACTACCACGGGGAAGGTCGGTTGTTTAAACAACGGCATTTTTTTAAGAAAAAAGTAGCGTACATTAAGTGACCACCATAGCAACTAAAGACGGCTGAAATGGCAAATGCGGCATGAGACGGCATCACGGCTAAAGCGACCTCAAAAGTAAGACCACTGGGTTCAAACAGGTTCCTTGTCCGACACATGTAGCCTTAAATTACATCAGGTGCAGTGCAATATGGAATATGGAACTGGTGTACAATGGTGTGGACGGATCCTACTATTTCCACGTGCAGTGCCTATCAGCCGCCAGCCAAATCAGCAGCTTGCACAGCAAGATTTTGATGAGCACAGATAGAACAGGCCTTCTGTCGTGTCAGTGACCCACTGGGCGGTAGCATTTTGCCTCAAGTCCATTCGACGCAAGAAATCTCGGTTGACCGGGTGCTCCTTGTCGCAAGAGAACTGGGTGATTTATGCAAGAGAGCTCACGACCAGTTTTAGTCGCAGGTTGACATGTAGACGGTGCCCACCGCGAATGTTACGAGCGCAGCTGGGCCAAAGAAGGGGGCTCTATTCTTCGACGATCCCTCAATAAAAATCCCTCCCGCTCCGAGGCCCGTTGCGAGTGCAGTTGCCTGTTAGTCAGTAGCTCACAGTGATTTCTCTGCACCGCAAAACTGGATCAGAAATAACCAACAGAAGGTTAAAAAACCCGCTGACACTATATTTGGGGTTTTCTGTCCTTCAGAGCCGGATGTCTGCTTAAACTTCAAAAAGGCCGAACTCCTTTCTGGGATAGCGGACTTAGCTTTATTGCTGAATCAAGCTACCGGGGGCCAACGTGATCGTTAATTCTATCCCAATTCCACAAAAAGAGTACAAGGTGTTACCTCAAGAGTGACGCCGGCTCCATTTCCATCCAACTTAATCCGCCAATGCAAATCGTTCGAGTAAGCTATGAAGGAGTTAAAGGCGGCAACCGAGGTCAAGATGGAACAACCAGAACTACTCGCGACATTTCGACCAGTCCAACCGCAACTACCGGTCAAGTGTTTCAGACGTGGACCGCTAACTTAAAGGTGTGCCTGGAATAGAGTTATAAGTGCATACGGATTGTTCTTCTGGTCTCCCAAACAGTGATTTTGCAGGAAATTTTGTTAACTCTGAGAGCGATGGAATTGGCAGTGATCCACGGAGGGGCAGGCCCTCCACTATTCATATTTTTTTACTCAGGTCCTTAAAGAGACGTCGAATATGATAGACAAGTGATTGAACTCGTAATGACTTGATTTAAAAAGCATGTATCAGTTTGTTTAGCAGTTACAGTGAAAAACGGTGTATGAGCACTAGTACACTGAAGCGCCAGGGTCTCGATAAATGCGTCGACATAAATAAGCTACGAATAGTGCTTTAAGCGTGGCATCCAATCATCTGTTGGATATATAACAAAATCTACTTTCGACATGTTGACACGAGCGATGTTCACGTCTACACAGAAGCGTTCACCGAGGGAAAGTCGTTCACTGGAGTGGTTAGACTCACATTGCGCTTGTGCGAGAGCTTATGAAGCTGATACGCTTTAAGAACACTCGGAGATGAGGGACTTTTACTGTAGAAGCCGTCATTTTACCGACAGATGATAGGCTTCAAGAAAATCTCATTCGCCAAGGAATGTGAAAATCATATGAGTGTAAAGGCTAGCGAACCGCAGAACGACTAGCTAAGGACTAGCAGTGTAACACCTGTTCCGGTATTACAATAACCCTGCTTTTTCGGAGCTGGTCATCACCGCATCATCGCTGGACAATAGTTGATGCCATCATTTTGAGCCAGAGAGACGTAACAGGACGGCATGCAATGCGTCGTCACGACACCCCCCTCAATCTCGCCTTGCGATCTTCATCAGTTTGGTTCGCTATAAAACGTCTCGAAGAAAGGTTCTTCTACTCGGCCGACCAACCAAAGAACACAGTGGAGAACTGGGATATGCCACATTTGCAGGACTTCTGGGAACAGGGAATCCTTCAACTTGTGACACAGTGGAACAATTGTGTTCAGATTTATGGTGGTCACATATATATATATATATATATATATATATACAAATGTATTGTTTATTAACCAGTGTTTGGTTTATGCACATATGTGCTACAGCTCCCCTAAATAACTTTCATCAGCGACATTGCTTTTGTACACTGTTGGAGATGATACAGATCACATGATTTGCCGCATATGTTGCATTCACGCTCGGTTGATATTTCATGCCACCCATTTCGAATACATTTCTTCATATGAAATCCATGCATTGCAAACCCAGTAACGAAGTATCTGTTTCTACAACATGGGCTCTTCTAGTAGTGTGTAGTTATCGCTCTAGTCTCATAAAAACGCCAATCAACATCCGCAAATTTATACTACCATTCGGCAAGATGATTCTTCAAAGGCCTCCGTTTTTGGTAAGCATAAGTTGCCTTGAGCTCCTCCACAAAGAGTGGTGTCGAGGCCAACAGATACACAAGCCAGTTGCGGCTAATGCGGTGGACTACTAGCACTTTTTAAGAAAACTGGCTTTAATTTTGTCAAGTACTACCAGATTTGCTTTTGATAGGTGGGGCCATATGACCTGTATCCCGAAAGCAGCGGCCATCGCAATCTTTAAATTAAAAAGTTTGAGAGCGACATTCAGCGACAACCGATGAGGCTCTGGGATATAATGAAACGATAAAATGCCCTTACGAGCTCTTATCTCGATATGTTTAGTAAAATGTAAACGCTACGTTGAAAAGATTACTCCAAGATAAAGGAAATGTTGAACAAAAAATATTGGTGCTGAGCTCAAGCGTAATTCATCTTTTTCTGCGAGCCTACCTCCGCGGCGAATCTTCATTGCTTTAGTTTTTGCTACGTTTATCACTAAAGCATTTAGGTCAACAAACTTTTGCAGTGAGGCAAGCGATTGCTGCAGATGAAATCGACTCCGGAAGTAGAGGACGAGGTCATCAGCATACATGAGTGTATTAACTTGCGGGTGTCAACGCTGAATTTTGTCCGGCAGATCGCTCACCAATATTGAGAATAATAGCGGGCTAAGATTATCGCCTTTTGCAACTCCTGTAGTCTGAGTAATTGGGGTGTGTTTAGTTACCCCGTCGTCGATGATACAGACCCCTCCTGCAGCATAGCTTGTAATAACTTTAGTATTATCGCTAGAACACCACATAGCGCTAATTTCTCTAGGATTATTGTTCGTGACGCTGTATCAAAAGCCACCTTAAAGTCTACAAAAACAGCAAAAAGAAAGTTACGTTTAACCCGGAGAGTCATTTGAGTACTATTGAGAAGAACAGCGCAAGCCGTCATCGTCGACCTCCCTCGCCTAAAGCCGTGCTGCTGCTCTGGCAAACACTCGGTACTTTCCAAAAAATCTTCTAGTCGGCGTACTACCAATGCTGACAGTATTTTGTAAATGACGCTTTTCTTTGCTATGCCACGGCACAACGAAAGCGTCAAGGGATCCTCTTTTCCCTTCGGTATCACACTTAGAAGGCTGAGTTTCCATTCTTCAGGTAAGTGCGATGCCTTCGTGATTTCGTTGAAGAGAGAAGCAAGACAAGGAACCAGAATAATCGCATGCTGCAGATGTTCATTCCAAATGAGGTCTGGGCCCGCAGCCTTTCCTGACGGCGCTTTCATTATCACATTCACAACCTCTGAGATGCCGATAGGGCGAACCAGCTTCTGTCGAGCTTTGGTTGTCCTTTGGCCCCAAACGGAGACGTACGAGTATATCGGGATGCAACTGGGAATCGTTGATGAACTGGCAAACATCTGTCGAAAATAACTATGCAACCTTTCAGGTGATACTGGACAGGCTGTTGGGCGCATCTCGGAGCGTATCCATTTATGTGGATGAAGCTGGGACTGTCTGACAAGCTTGTTTTGTGCTTCTATATCGTGCTCCAGTTTAGCTCTACGCACCGCCTTTTTATAAATCCGACTGGCATTCGTATAGAGGAAGGTCATTTCCGGGCGACTTTTTGCCAAGATATACGTCTGAATTATACAGTGTTTCCGAGATCGGCATTCTCGGGAATACCAACAGGTTTAGCGAGGTTTACTCAGCTGGGGACGCACGCTGTGCAGTATGACATTTTGAACCTGTGTTGCATTTTTTTTTTTTATCAGCGTCTTCTTTTTTTTGACGCACAATGTAAAAGTTTATTTTTCGTATATTACAATATGCATGTGGGGCACATACTATGGAAGGTTAGCTATGCCAATGGGCCTAGCGGGTGTGCATTGTGACAATCACGTGTCCGCTTCGTCTAGGCTAGGCCGAGACCACTTCAGAAGAGTGCCACGAACGGATGCTGCGTTTCCACGTTGTACGTCAAGATCCAGACGTTGTTTAAAGAAGGACGACGATCTGCTATCACCGGTTGACATAGTTAACATAGTGCCGACTTTGTGAATTAGCTGTCTGGTCCGAACACCAGGAGCACCCAAGGTCTCCAACGCGAGAGGCCAGAATTCGTGGGGATACCCAATTGATGAGTATTTTCTTAGCTTGTTGGTCTCCGCAAGATGGGCTGCATAACCAGCTTCGGATGCGCCGCCACCGACCATAGAAGGTGCTAGGGAGTCGGTAACGGTTGCATCCCAAACCAGCATTTTGCCTCGCTCGAAGGGTGTAAGTGTCATCCCATCTGGACGCCTGCCGTCCTCCGCACAGAGGCCCGTGGGTTCAAGGATGCACGGACGACCGCATGACCTAAGGGCTCTGCTGAAGGTATCATTGATAGCGGCATGTCTAGAGCGTCGGCCTGCGCTGATGATACACGACAGGCCGTGATGTCCCAGTTTGTCGACGGGGTGACCACATTGACACCGATGCGGGCTAACTAGGTCTGTCCCTAGTCGTAGGCCTACTGCTATGCGAATGGTCTCGTCATCGAGAAGGGTACCTATAGGTGCACTGGGAAGTGCGTGTAACCAGGAGCCTGAATCCTTGGCGGACACGGCGTTTAGGCGAGCTCTGGTCGTGTCGTCGGCAGCCTCATTAAAGAGACGTCGTTGTACCTCAGCGTGCAAAGGGGCGCTCCAGTCACGTTGGGATAGTACGTTGTCAGGCCTGCCTCCGCAGCGGGCCTCAAGATTCTTCTGAAGCTGGGCTAAGCGGCTTCTAAACTGGCCGACTCCTGGTGTATCTAAAAGGGGGATTGCCCTGTTTTCTGCGCTTAGCACCTGTGTTGCATATACTTCGACATTCAGGGGGTTCGGAACAGGGAGAGCATCTGGCGAGAGCTCTAGTAAGCGGGTTGAGTTAATGGCAGCGTTTAACCGTTGCCGCCTTTGGCCTGCTGCCTGATAATGTACCGTGAGCGACATTGCAACAGGAAGGTGCGGTCTGGTACCAAAGGCCAGAGTGTTTAACTGCGGACCCTTGTATCTGATGCTATCGTGTCTGGCGTTTGTGGCGAACATATCTATCGTAGACCTCTCTTGTGGAGCTACATAGGTCGGTTCCTCGGCTGTGGAAACCACCCACATACAACAGGGCGCTAACTTGCTGATAACTGCGTCTATTCTCACATTGTCCGGTTTGTCGAAAGGGCAGTTGAGATCCCCGCAAAGCACTGTTGTTTTGTTAAGGTCGACTTCATCCGAGCAATACACTAGCTTTTCCAACAGGTCGGGAATAGCTTCCGATAGACTAGAATATATTGCAATTATTTTATGGAACTTCCTGCAAGTACAATGCAGTTGTCCTCTGTGTATAGTACTTCTATTCCATTGAGCTTACTGTTATATAGTACAGCTACTCCACCGCTCGCTCTCTCAAGGGCTTCACTCCGTTGCCCAAGACATTCTATCAGATACCAACCAGAAACTACAGTTGGTTCCGTGGATATATATATATATATATTTGGTGGCCCGTCAGAACGTTCTGATCACCATGCCAGCATATAACTATTTTATTTCGTTTTTTAAACGTGACACATGTTTTTGTTGACAAAAAGACACTGGTACCTTTGTAAAATCAAAACGTGTACGTGTCTTAATAAAAAAATCATGTTGTGACCGGGCACCTTAAGCATTGGCGGTCATGCCCTCAATAGCTCAGCCTTTGGTTTCATTCCGGAAACAGCAAGGGCCATATAGATGATAACAAAACAATGGATATTTCAGCCATTTATTGCCGCCGCCGCCACCTCGCTAAGATATTTCAGTGAGAAGGCATTTACTGTCTCTGCATCTGGGAGACATATTGGGCAACCAGTGCAGAACAAGGCTACTCGGTTTAAATAAGTGAGACATGTGACAAAAAATATGAATATTGCCACTGCTGAGATTTATCTCATTGGTTGTTGGCAAAAACGCAAGCATACGTACGTTCGTCAAAAAGATAATTTCAGCTCTACAATGAGCGCCCCTCCATTAACGACACTACCAGCATTGACCTAGAGCAGGCAAAAACAAAACTTCCGTCGCACGCATTCCATGATTGATTAACTCGATTGCTAGCAGACACACTGCTAGATACCACTGCAATCAATCATAGTTTGAACACTGATGGGTGACAAACGTTTTGACCGTTACGTACCGCCAATCGCAAATCGCGTAATATATCCAGACGTATTCGATCGAGTATTCAACTTTAGAGCTGCTGCTGGCAGACTACTCGTAGAAAAATGTTCTTCTAGGTTGGTATGATCGTTTTCATCTTGTTGGTCGACTAAATCGACACATGCGCAACAGTGATGATGCACGCATTTCCGAAACTGTTGTAAGGCAAGTTATTGTTGCTGTTGTTGTTGCTGCTGCTGCTGTTGTAATCGCTGCTTTCGTTGTAGTCGACATATCGACCAGATTAATCGGGACATTGCTTATGGCGGTACTGGTATAAGAAATGGCCGCGGAAGAAGAAGAAGACGCTATACTTTGTTGCTAGTTGAGCGTGCCGCTCTTTCTATGGTCGCCTTCGCCGCAATCGTAGATGAACAAGTTGCTCCAAATAGAGCTTGTCATTGAGATAGAGTGAGCTTTGACAAGCGCACTATTGACATAAGATTAGTGTAGCAAACAAAAAATGACAGTTGAACGTCCAATTTCACTTTGGCCGATTCGGCATACGGCAGCAGAGCTTTTAGCCTCACTCATACAAAACGCAGCCTGTTCGCAAAGACCCAATGTACTATGAGTACGTCATATTGTAATTTACAACGTCGTATACAAAGTTTCAGATTCCGACATTTGATTTACAGGATGTCCGAAATTTCTTTCGAAGATTAATATAGGAAATTGTAGAGCTCGTTCAAGCAATTACAGTTTGTTATTAAAACATGGTCTCTAAGAAGTCTCGTTTTAGACTGAGAGTGGTATTACTATAATCCGTGAGACTACTATGGCCCATCATATAAGCACAACATGTGCAGTTGCGGCACAACCGCTGCGACATGCCCGCCAAAGAACCTTAACTCCTTCGTAACCACGGATTGGATTGCCATATATTTGGTACCTAAATAATCGCCCTGAAATGCGCAATGTACGCTGTGATTGTCAAGCGGTGTGCTGTCGTCTTCGCCGGTAGAATATCTTCTAGAGCCTGTAACCATGCCCTCCACTGGGCAAGAGATTTTTCCATCTCCTTGATCACACCACGTAGTTTTTTTGCTAAAATCCGGTACCGTTGATTTCATTAAAATCGATCGAGGTGCATGCTTTTGTGAGCAATTTGCTTTAACAAGCTGTACAATACCTATCTTAATTTTCATTTTTTTGTAGAACAGAGCAAATGCGTTTGCGCACTGGTGCGACGGATATGGCATTGCAGCCTACCCGTGCAATGTGGGACTCCGCCCAGACGGCTGGCTCGTGTTTCGTACAGACCTCTCCCCTTATAGTTCACACTCTGTCAGCCCAGATCTTCACTTAATAGTGCTCTGAACTGAAAGGAGCTGTAGCGGGTGCCAATCGGATAAAACACCAGTGGTAATCCCCGGGTTCCCATGTCATCCGACACGCTTTGCTCAATAGCCTGTGAACCCGGGTCTCTAAACGTAGTGTTGTCTTCCTGCTGTCCGAAGAGTTGCTAAAGCCGTGCGTTCCGAGATTGGCCTTCTTTTGGTATCCCTCCAGCAAGTATTATCCTCTATGTTTACCTATCGACCGATCCGCAAATGTATCTTGCGAAACCTTTCATGTCATTTTGGAGTGCCTCCTTCGCCTCTGAGTCTATTGATCTATCTCTGGTCGATTGCAGTGCCTCACAGACGGCCAAAGTGTGCACGGCGTCGTTATCGCCTCCCGCTCCGCAGTGGAGGCAGAACGCCAAATATGTCTTTTGTATCCTATGTAGATACATCTGGAGATCGCCGTGTCTTGTCAGGAATTACGTCGTGTAGTACGTCAGCTCTTCTCCGGGACGCTCGTTCCATGTTGTGATGACGGGATATTATTTCTAACAGACGTCCCTGATTCGTCATTTGGAATTCCGATCCATTCGGCTCGCCGTCGGGTCTGCGTTCGTCTTTTGGTTCGTCATCCATTTCAAGCGATAGATTATCCCATAGATGCTTGCGCATTAGCTTTAGGTTCCACGGGACAGTGCCTGTCAGCACCTATTGTCCATTTCTCATTCACGGCTTGTTTCTACTTTACATGCATCGGCCATGACCGATGAAGTTTTCCCACGGCAATTTACAATTCACCTCCTTCGCTATCTTAACTGTACTAGATCTCCTACTTACTGTAGGAGTATGCAGTTCCCCGTTAGCCCATCGCATATGCTAACTCGACATCAACCTTGCCAAAAAATAATTTGAAGAACACTCAATTTATGGATTATCGTTGTCGAACCCTGTTAAGCGCCTAGGTTGTTGGACATTTTTTCTTCAGGCAGACTCTTCCTGTTACTAGTTACAATTGACTGGTTGACTGGTATCTCTGGTAGATGCACGGTACGTACACACTGCTTTATTGCGTAATAATTGCTTAATTATTTGTCTAGATCTTTGATCAAAGCACCAACAGATGGCATAGGTCGTTCTTCTTGTCACGAGCTTGCCTGGCCCAAGGTGTTGTTGCCATAGCAGACGATAAAGCTGATGATTCTGTCTGCTACTGTTTGTAATGATGACGCTGCCTGAAATGAGCCACACCGCCTACATTCACATGAAGACATAGATATTAGAAATAGAGAGAGATAGAGAGAGAGAGAAAGAGAGAAAGGCGCTTTATTGACGGTGGCGTATTTTGCATGAAGTGTGCTGAATACGATAAGGGTCGATATGGGTGAAGTCGTTCAGTAGTTCCTCAGCAGCGTAGGGTCACTCGGTTTGCTTGCTTCCCCTGAGGCTGCTGTCGCGCAGTCGACTATTTCTATGGACGTCGCTCTGCTGTTTCAACAACCTGTCTACCTTTCCTTTGCTGCAGTTTTGGAGAAGAAACAACTCACGGCTTGTCGTGTATAGCGGACGGTCATCCGTCCGTTCGTCGGTCGGCTCGTATCTACCACTGCTGCTGCTGCTGACTCGGTGGTGGGCTGATCCGTAATTATGGGCATGTCCCGGCCGCGCGCGGAGAGCCGACGTCACAGCGGCTCTGCCGACCAGTGAAGACGAAATTGAATCAAATTCAAACGTTCCTAACCTTAGCTCACTGCTGCCACCCCAGGCAGCGATGGCGGACGACAGACGCACTGCTGTTACGTATACAACATCCTTCTCATACGCGCTCAACAATTTCCTCGGTTCCGCTCTCACACACATGTATATATAATATATATATATATATATATATATATATATATATTTATACATATATATATCTATATATATATATAGATATATATGCGCGCGCCGCTGCGTGCATCGGCCAATCTTCGGTCTGCGAGCAGAAGAAGTCGTCCAATATCGGCCCCTCAGTTCAGTACCGAGATTCGCCGTGCCGCCGGCGAACGGCTGAACGACTCGTGTCACTGCTGACAAAGGCTAACAGAAGCTCACGAGGACACCAGGAAGGCGTTTAAAGGCTGGAATCCGCCCTTCAAATAGCGACGGCAAATGTCAAAAGAACAAGCCACCTAGCAATTGCAATAACACCAGTAGCAGAAGCAACAGCAGCCACAGCAACAACAATAGCAGCAACAATAGCAGCAACAACAACAACAACAACAACAACGAGTGTATTAACACCAATGACTAGGACATTAGCAACAATAGCAATAGACAAGCAATATGTATACGGTAGCCAGCTATCGGTGTCAAAAACAACACCTATAAATAACAATTGAACAAAATATAATATAAAACCACAACAGCAGTAGCGGCAGGCAAGCAGGCAGAAATGGCAGCAGCAAAAACAGCGGCAATTATTGTAAAACGGTGACGACAGCGACAACAACAACAACAACAGCAACGTACAACAACAACATCAACAACAACAGCGACAATGGTGGGTCGATTCCTTTCATTTGGACACATTTTAACGACAATGTAGGATCGATTTATGATGTACATTAGCGTGCAACTGCATGTGCTAAACAAAAAAAGGAAAGCACGCGCCGCATTTCACGCCGTACCACGGGCGGACAGCCACGTTCTCAACTAAGTAAGAAGGTCTACGTATCGGTTTGGACCGGCACGTGTCACGAACTGCATGTCAATCGCAAATGACACTAAAAACAACACGCACAACGTAGCCTCAATTTCGTTTCATTCCACCTCCGAAGGTCACAATTTTGCTATTATGCGCCATTAAAAACGGGGTGAACAAATAACGCAACACACAAACACGCACTCAGGCTCACGCACGCACTGAGCATTTTGTAAGGGGTTACAGTGCACAGAAATACATCGCAGATCACGAAGTCGGTCGTCATCGACTATAAAACGTATCATGATGAGGATGATGATGAAGAGCTGCTGCAGCAGCAGCAGCGACAGCCGCATTAGCTGTAGTTATTAGAACAGTTGTTATAGTCTCAGAATGGTGTCTGGCTCGACAGTGTTCGGTGGCGACGACGGCAGACGAGATTCGAAAACTTGCTTGTTTTCTAATATTGTCGCCTGCCGTCATGATCAATGATGATGATGACGACAATGATGATGATGATGATGATGACGATGATAATGGTGATGGTAATGATGATGTTATAGCTCATGAGTGAGTAACGTAGCAATGTAGCTTACAGCTACATTGCTACTTTTAAGTTAGCTTTCAGCTGAATTCGCTTCGATTGCAGACGATTGCATCTTTACGTGTTCTCCTGCGACGCTACCACTACTACTACATTTGCGATTACTGTTCTGTGACACTACTAATACTTCTACAACCATTACTTACTACTACTACTACTATTACTCGGGCTGACTCTTAGCCAAGATTTAACGTCTACGGGACTGCTTTTCGCATGACTAGCAGAGAGGGAGACCCCTCTAAATACAAATCGGTGCAACGGTGGGGCTTAAACCCGCGCACCCTTGTGTTTCCCCCGGTTGCAAACCGCAGGCGAATGCGCCACACTACCGGTCTCGACATCACTACTACTACTACTACTACTACTAATAATAAATAATAGTGTCTACATTACTACTACTACTTCTGCGCGACATTACCTCTTCTGCGACACTACTGCAACTAGTACTTCCACTACTTTCGCGACATGCGACATTACTTCGTCTGCGATACTATTACTACTATTTCTGCGACGACATTACATCTCCTGCAACACTGCCACGACTTCTACTGCTACTACTTCTGCGACCACATTACTTCGTCTGCAACAAGTTCCACAATACCACGATTGCGAACACTAGCACCTACCTATATACATATCTATCGCTCACTAGACCTTCACCGAAACTGTGCGGCCGCTGCCGCCAAACGAACGTTATGCGCTAAACGTAGAACGGCCGGTGCAGCGGCGGGGCGGATCGAAATCTCGAAGTCCTGAAATCCATCCGGATCCAGCTCTGGCGGCCAGCATGCGAGCGATCGACGAGCGAGCGACTGACCGAGCGAGCGACTGCACACTGCGCAACAGTAGCTGCCGTCAGTGTGTTCAAAGGAAAAACGACTTCATGCTTCACGACCAGTGAAGCACCGTTAACTGTGTGGCCTACTAGCCAGACATCGATCGAGCTATTTCGGTTTCGATCGAACGCGGCGTAAACGTTGGCGCTTTTCAGTTGAGCTGCCGGCGGCTTGACTCGACACTCCCATCTCTGCCCGCCTGTCGCAGCCGTCATCATCGCTGCGTTCGTCTGTGTCGTCCGGTCGTCGTCGTTGAAGCCTTCGTCCCCAATGACGTCCTTCTGCTGTGAGATTGTACAGTAGCTGTTTCCTTTTCGACCGCAGGCGGTGGCGACTGCGGTCTGTCTGTCAGCCAGTCAATGTTGCGTACAACAACAACAGACAACAAGCACAACAACAACAACAGCAACAACAACACAACAACAAGCACAACAACAACAACGGCAACAACAACAACAGGTACGCATCAACAGCAGTAAAGGTAGCAGTGATCGGTTACGAGAGGTTGTGGTGAAGATCTTTCGCCGCAATGCTCCGCCTTAGGATGACCGACCACCGTCATGATGATGATGATGATGATGGTTGGTGGTGGTGGCGATGATTATATTGATGATGATGATGATGATTATGATGATAGTGAAGATGATCACGAAGAGTCGGTAACGCGACGCGATTATTTTCGATAAGTACCGGTTTCGGCGTCGACAATTCGCCGGAGATGGACGCTACCGGCGCCGGTGACGCCGCCACCTGCCGCCGCTACCGCTACTGCGCGCGCGGTATACGAATATGTGATGTTCGTATGAGAATGTGCGAAATACACAACGTCCGAGCGCCTAACCTACCTAACTAAACCACTCTGGGACGGACAGATCGGCCGGTATATAGAGAGATAGACATACAATCAGACGGACAGAATTACACGTCATAGAATTGGCCAACGTCTTTCCCTTTCTCTCTCTCATACTATTTATCTTCTCCTTCTCTCTCTCCTCTCTCTCTCTCTCTATATATATATATATATATATATATATATGCAATGTGTGGTGCCCTCTGTTGCCCTCATCTCTGTAACACTGGCGCGGTTTCCGCGCGGTCGCTTTTTTCTTCATTCTCATTTTTTTGTGGTTTTCTCCAGTTTATTCGTCGGTCTGCCATGCTATGTGATCTGTCGCTTACCTTCCGCATGCTCACCTGCTCTGCCTGCCTGCCTGGCTGCTACTGCTGACGATATACGGCAGTCAAGCCGGTTGTGCTTCCTTGGGCCGATTCGTGTTAGCGGTCCTCACGAACTTCGAAGTTCTTTCAACCACCCCGTACTGAAGACGGATTAGAAAATTGCGCTGGTTTACCTCGGTTGGGGCCGTTCGTCACTCAGTCGCAGAGCGACAGCAGCAGCAGCGGCGGTCGGGAGCGCGCCCCGACGATGCGAAGGCCGGCGGGACAAAATGTGCCGGCCGGCAGGCAAAGGGTGCCGCCTTTTCGAAACGCAGAGTCTGCGGTCCGTCTTCAGTGCGCGACGTGGCGTTATTAGGACAGCAGCAAATCTATGCCGAGTTGAGAAACACCCTCAGCTCAGTAACACCTCGTTTTCGCATCGCATTGTTGTGAAATGTCGTCTATTGTCCGTATGGTGCATACGTTGATCAGTAGGAAGGAGGGGTGCGCTGTGGATACGGGTCTGACGATATGTTGGAGACGGTGAAGACGGTTTTAGCACCAGACTAGACAATACTGGACATCTGACTAAGAAAGAACATATGTCCTAGTAACGTGTCATGCTATATTTGTCATAACAGTTAAAATCACCACTGCCAACAATAGAGGACGCTAGAGCAGTAAACACTGGCAGCAGCAGCAACAACAAGGACAATAACAATATCGTCGTCACTTCTGTGCGCCGTCGAAACCGTACTGATGCTACGACCGCTACGACAACGTTCCGATAGCTTTCCGAGATTTAATTGGTCTCCATTGGGTCTTCGCGCACGTATATAATAAACAGAGGCAGTTCGTTTTCTAGAAATGACAGAGAACAGAGATTGACGCTGAGTACATCGTGACTCATCTTGCGTCGGCCTCAGCTTTCTGATTGAACTTTTTTAACGTAAATTATTCGGTAACTACTGATTTGTCTGGTCTTCGAGCTTTTTAGACAAGCAGCAGCTAGTGTGGGACACGCACCCACTAAAACCGATATTTTCCCCACCTTTCCCAAAGTCCGGGATTGCATTGGCATTACTCCGACAACCTTCAGAGGGGAGTCTCGCGTTCTAACGCTCTATGCGCCTAGCCAGTTTCTGTCCGTCTTGGGGAGATGCGTCGAGATCTCCGGAGAGCCTAGCTGCTCATCTCTCTTGGCTTCTTCTCTCGACTACCCCTCGAGGGGGCCTGGTCGTAGCGGGCTCGTCTCGCCGCCTCCAAGTTCAGCTTTTTCCTCATGATGGTGTCGAGGTAACGTCAGTCCTTTGTCCAGCTCGTCTCGTTTTTCATCATGAAGTCCACCACATACTGCGGAGTCTTTTCCCTCAGCTCGGGCGCCGTAGAGGTACGTGCCCCCGCAGGGGCCGTGCAGTGCACAATCGTGTGTTCGACGTCGTCCGCGTCCCCGGAGGAGCAGAGGACGCATATGTTTACCGGGGCCTGGCCCATGCGCATCCTAAATGTCTGGAACTGGTCGTGTCTCGTAAGCACCTGGTGTCGTAGTGTACGACAGTTTCCCCAGCTGCTTGTCATACCACCGGCGCAGAACCGGTATGAGTCGACGAGTCAATTGACCGCCGGCGTCGCCCCGGGGAGTTCGCCATCCTTCGTTCCACAGTTCCAGTGTATTCTCTTGTGCCCGCACGAGGTCCCAGTTCCAGTCGAGGCGGCGTTCGCTTCTCTCCCCGGCCAGGAGATCCCGAAGTAGCTGGCAGGTCAGTACTACCAGGGCATCCGTAGACACCGTGCGGTAGGCCCTGCAGACCCTTATGGCCATAGCCTGCTGCGCTGCTCTGAGTGCGCCTCGGTTGCGCGCTGTCCGTAAGGCAAGGTCTGCCCAGACTGGCGCAGCGTACATCGCCGTTGACTGCCGCCACGGTCGCCAGAAGCCGCCTCTCATGTGGGTTATAATACACTTTTCGGGCTAAACCTCAGCCAAGATTTAACGTCCACGGGACTGCTTTTTGCATTGCTTTATGGACGGACCCCATTAATACAAATGTGCAACGGTAGAGCTCGAACCCGCGCACCTACTTTCATGTGAGTTAAACACAGTACACACGACATTTGCATAAAAACAAACGGCAAAGTAAGTTTAAAAAAAAAAATAACAAGCTAAATCTTATGTATCTGAAAATGAAGTGTTTAATGCAGAAACCGTGTAAGGCGATCTCCTAGCTCCTTTACTTTATTATCAAGGCATTGAACAGGCACGTGAACGACGTGAAACTGACAGTGCTAGTGACACGCCTCTTCGAAAGCTTTTCGGAAGCCACTAAAAATCTTCATGAAGGACAGCATGGCTCCAAAACGAAGGCACTTAACGCTTACGGCAGACAGTGTATTTCTCAACTTTAAATACTCACTTTGTGCTGTCGCCTGGAGCCTCATCGACTGCTGTTCAGGGTCGCTCTTGGCCATTTGAATCTGAAGATAGTGCCTTGGGCTACATATGGAGATTTAGTACTATGTGTATATGGTATCACTTTGCGAAGGCGTGTATGCAAAAATCTGGACAAAACGTGAGGTCTGCCACAACAGCCAAATCTAAGGAGCGTATTTTTTAGTTGCAATCGTTTACCAAGTCCACAAAAAATAACCGTTAATATAACGGTTATCACTACCACTACTATCATCCGATCGTCGGTTCATCGACAGTATAAAGTTATTAAGTAACAACACACATACCCATATGATACATATATATATATATATATATATATATATATACATGGGTATGTAGTAAACACAACAGCCCAAGGTTATATATTGACCTACAACAACAACAACAACAACAACAAACATAACAACAACAAAATGCGGTGGAAACGACAACAAACGACATGAAAAGAGCAGCAAGAACTCAATTGTAATGCCGTCGCTAAGTCAGCCACAATAGAAGCCTCAACCATAATCTAATAACCATCGTAGTCATCTGTTCAAAGTGAACAAGATAAGATTAGGACCACCACACCACACCGACGGTAGGCGAGCGGCAATTTTGTGCTGTGGCGAACACCTCAACCTCCTCAACGCCAGTTGTGGCAAAAGACAAGACAAGACAGGATCTCCTCGACACCTCGGCGACCTATGGTGGTGGTGGCGACGGCGGCGACGGCGGCGGCGGGGCGACGAATCTGCGACAGCAGCGGTGACATTTTAATGGTTATCGCGGCTGAGGACCGTTGCTAGAGGCTGAGCCATTGTGCTGCTGCTGTTGCCGTTGCCGCTTGTTCAGTAGCCGGAGCCATCGACGAAGTCTTCGAGTAACGGTCGTAATGATGTCTCTCACTCTCTCTCTCTCTGCGTCTGACTGACTGAAGGCGAGACTAACGATCCTGAAAGGAATAGACCACGACGGGGGGAGAAGCGGGGGGGGGGAGGGGGTGAGGTGTGGTGTGGGAGGGCAAAGAACGTCGCCAAGGCGAAATACGAAGGAGTCCATTCCAACAACGGAAGAAGAAACCCTAGTAGCAGCATTAATGGTGGCCGTGGTGTTGGAGCTGTGGCAGCGCGGCGGTCGTGGAGAACGACGGCTTAAGATGTAAGTTTCGAACGGTCAACAAGCTGAGCCTACCTGAAGCCTCCTGTTTTTTTTTTTGTTAAAGCCTGTTTGCCTAGCCGCCTCCCACCCGCTCTTGTTAGGTCGATTTGTTTCGATTCCCCGGATAGCTCCGCATCATTACTGCACGATGGCCACCAGCAGCGACGGCGTAGCGACACAGAGGCAAATGAAGCACAAGGAGGAGAACAAGAAGAAGGACGAAAAGACTGCGTCAGTAACAACACTAAAAACAGCAACAACAATCGAGGCAACAACAACTCGATCATTAGTTAAGTGACATGACGCAAGTGTTACGCTCTTCGAGACGACCACGACGAGGACACGATGACAACGACATCTTGTGCGGACAGTGGGGTACGAGTGCTACTGTGGGAGCTGGCTAGCTACTGCTGTTGCGGTAGCAAGATGTCGTCATTGTTGTTGTTGTTGCTGCTGTTGTTGGCAACAACAACAATAACAACAGCAACAACAACAACAAAGTCGGTGAAGACAACTGGTGCTCTGCCTTCGCACGCGCGCGCACTCCCGTGGCTCGTATAACAATGGCCGGATCGGGTCGAATCGACTCCGAAACTTTCATACTGTGCGAGCTACCGTTGCCGCAGACGCAGAAAGGCAAATGGACTCGAGCGCTGTTGGAAATCAGCGTAGTGGTGGTGGTGGTGTTGTCTATGTTGTCTCCGTTGGCTCCTACTGTTGCCGATGCTGTGGTTGCGGTTGTGCTTGAGGCGTTGTTAAGGTTGCGGCGGGTGGACGAGTGGACGCTGAAGTTGTCGATGAGGGCAGGCGTCGGTCAATCGATCGATGATGCTGCTGCTACTGGTGTTGACGATGATGATGGTGATGATGAAGATGATGGTGGCGATGATGATGACGATGATGAAGATGATGGTAATGATGATGATGGTGATGATGACTATGATGGCGGTGATCATCGGAGCTGTCGTCTATCGGTGCTTGGTTAGATCGGCCCGGTCGGCTTGAAGCAAGCCGATTTAACCAAGCACCAATAGACGGACCGCCCGGATAGCCGATTGGCCCATGCACAGACCGGCCGCAGACGACGCAGAGCAGCCAAAGTTCGAAGTCTGAAGCCCAAAGCCGGCCAAACGTCGGCACCGACGCGGAGTTTTCTCCGTACTTTTCACCCACCCTCTTCCCCCATCTCCATCGGCGGCCTCGACGGGCTGTTGTATTCAATTGAATAGAATAAATATAAATAAATGAACGTTAAAAATAGAAAAGCGTATATGAAAAGAAGGAAAGCAGAAGAAGAAGAGGAAAATTTGGGGTTAGGGTAAAAGAGCGCAAGAAAGAAATAAAGAAGAAGAGAGACAGAGAGAGACTGAGAGAAATAGCAGGATGGTAGCATAGAGAGGGTGCGTAAAAGGAGGACACAAAGAGAGAATTAGATAGATATATATATAGATAGATAAAGAAATCGAAAAACATCTCGATTGTATCGATGAAATAGAAGAACTCACACCATAAGCCGAAGGAAAAGGAACAAAGAGGAACAGAAGAACCAGAAGAGAAGTTATCTTCACCACCTTCAAGTGGCGCAAAATCCTCGTCGTCGTCGTCATCAGGTCTTCAAAACGTCTTCGCTCACCTCCATCCGCTGCTCCAGCCGAGAGCATCGGCGCCGAGTGAATAGACGCAGGGACCATCGAGCTCTCGTCGAAACCCTCGGCGACCCTGTCGTTGGCGAAGGCAACGACAACGGCTACAATCAGTTCCATTAAGGTGATTATTGTAGTATTACCATCATTACGATCATTATTGTTATGCTTATTCCTATTCTATTCTGTTCTTCTTCGTCTTATTATCACCGCTGTTTTCATCCGACTCATCAGAGGTTCGTTTTTTTTCCGCACCATAGCAAAGCGCGCTGCTTTAGGTGAGAGAAAGAGTGATTTTGAACGGCAGACAAACTCACATATCCGCCGCCGCGGCCGCCGACCGGGCACCAAAAGCAACTGTCGACGTGAATTGGCACCACCAATACCAACAGCAACAACAACAATAGTAACAATAGCAACAACAACATCAATAACAAAACATCAGCAACAGGATCAACAACAGAAGCAGTCAGTAGCAGCTGCAGCAGCCAGCCGCCACAACCGCGCTGTCGCTTTCATCATTAGCGCATCTCATCACTAATTATTGGCACTGGCAGCCGATGAATAGGAGGGACAAGTAAGAGGCATAAGTACCTGTGTGGCGCTTGTGTCTGTCTTTGTATTTGTATGTGTTTGGGTAATGGCGGTAAAATTTAAAACGAACAAATGAACTGTCGTCGTATACACTATCATCAACATCATATTTTCTCGAACCCCCCCCCCCCCCCCGGCTCGCCGTACCCCCAAATATTAGTAGGGCGGAGGTAGATGTCCACCTATCAGACGAATACCAACCACAAGGGTGTGAAATCTAACAAAGGATAAACCAATAATACGTACACAATCGTATTTGTGGCTGCTCTGTTCCTTCGGCTTGGTTCTGTTTTTTTTTCGTTTCGACTTTGCTCTAGCTTGCTTTTCCATTCTGCCTCTCTCTCTTAATCTATATCCCTCTTTCTCTCTCTCCCTCTTCGCTTTTGCCAGCTGTAAGCGCGTTGGCATTTCACTTGGTTTTCCTCCCTTCGCCGCCCTCCGCACTCCGTCCTCCCCCCCAACGCTTCTGCTCCCCCCCCCGGACGCAACAAAACGAGTGTGAAGAAAAGACGCCGATGCCGTCGACTGTCGAATTCGAATGATCATTATTATGATTTTTATTTTTGCTATGGTGGTTGATGGTTGATGATGAGGACGACTTGTCTACAAACTGTTCAATAATGCCTCATCATCATCACCACCACAATCGAACCGAAGCTTACATACTTGTGTAACGGCGCGATGTAATCAATTTTTCAGCGACAACAGCAGCAGCAAAGCCTGCTCAAATTTGCTGCTTGCTTTCTTGCTGCTTACCCACTACAAACACGGCTTGCCACAGAGTCGGAGGTTGATCGGTCGGCCGGTCGGTCGCGCACAATGTTTCTTGATCACAAGTCGGATATCTCCCCAACATGATGGCCATCACGTCATGTCTGCCATTCGTTAGTGGCGCATTAGTCGGACAAGTATAGTCACGTCGCTATTGTTGTTGTTGTTGTTGCTGCTGCTGATGTTGTTGTTGTTGCATTGTTGTTCTTATGTTGTTGCTGCTGCTGCTGATGTTGTTGGTGTTGTTATAGTTGCAGATGTTGTTGATATTGTCTCTGATGTTGCTTTGTTGCTGTATTTGTTGTTGTTGATAGTATTGTTGTAGCCGTATTTGTTGTTGTTGATAGTATTGTTGTAGCCGTATTGTTGTTGTTGATAGTGTTGTTGTTGTTGTTGCTGATGTTGTTTTCATTGTTGTTTTTGTTGTTGTTAGGGATACAAACATGTCAAGGGTTTTGAGAATATGCCAATGTTATTAGAGTATGATTTGAAACACTATCGTGTTGCGAGTGTTGTTTTTACTGCCGTTTTTTTAATTGTTGCTGTAGACCGCGTAGCTGTGGCTGTAATTAAGTGCGCGTTTATGCATACTTTGCAAGCATATGTACACGGTAACCATATTTTTGATGCCATTTTGTATCACTTGTTTGCTAAAAGAGCAAAATGCCCATTATCGCCGATTGTATAAAATATACTATGAATGATTTTTGCCAGGTCCTTAGATCGGTAAAATTTAAACTAATTTATGAGGTGAAATACTGCAAAGGCCGAAAAAAGATTACCTGAAATTGTACTCTAAACTACTGCGCCGCTATTATACCGATAGAGCGACGCATGTGTACTGTGCATTCCCGAAACAAAAAGGCCCAATAAATAATGCTTCGGAGAGTTGAAACGAGTTTTTTTTCTATTAGTTGATTTACGTGCTTCTTTTTTTTTAGTAAAAACTGCCCGAAACGATATAGCATGGGATGTGATAGGCAAACGCTAATCGAGAGAAATATTACAGCTTTAGCTTGCCTTATACAATCTGTTAAATGTTTTACATTAAAATATAACAGATACGCAGAAATTGGATACTTAGCGTTCTGCCTTGTCGCCTGAATCTGATAGCCGTTTGGGAACCGTCATATGAAGGAGAGCCGACGCGAGGATTAAAGTGACTACGAACTGCTTAAGGCCAGATAGAAATTTGGTTAGGCTTGTTTGCTTATCTATTGGGTCTACAAAAAAGTCTTTTCGGATTGGCGCTTGCGCGGCTTTCACAGCGCCCGCCCCGGCGCCTAGGCATAGATCATTGGCTCACTCTTTGTTGTTCTAATATGAAAAAGAGCGGGGAATCTGCTGGTCTCAACCATTTTGAAATCTGTTTAGCCGTTTGTTCGTAAAAGTGATGTTATTGTTTGTTGTAAGGAAAGTACATTTATGCTGTTATTGTGCAAGATATTGTTTATGTTTACATACATATTGTTTATTTCGCAATCACGTTGCATTTCAATATGGTGCATAATTACAATACAGTCGTCATTATACACAATTTAAACACTTCATGCCGTGCCCACAAGATGGAAAGGTGCAAAGACCGCCGATGCATCTGGCAGCTTGCTGCGTGGTATTCTGCGAGTAGAACCGGCAACGACATTGATCGCCTACTTGGTGAAAGCCTTGAGTCGAACATATCAAGTGATGATAGCCGTGTATACATTACCTTTTGTACACGTGCCGACTAGTGCATGCCATTACATTCCAAAGCTCCCTGGCGAGGTACACATCTAACCGCGCTGCCTCTGCCCAGACCTCGGCCACTTTCCCTGCCACACCAGCAAAAATTGCTGGAGTGTTCCTGTACTACGTGACCTAAACCTGACTCTGATTGTTTCCGTTGCCCGTCCGCAACCCGCTAGCAGGCACACAAACCTGTTTAGTGTCCGCGGCAAGCAAAAGCCACGCTTCATATATATTGTGGAACATCTTTCTAGCTGCAAAAATTGCCGCGGAAAGGTGGCTTCACACCCTGCCAAGGTTGCTCAATATTGGCACAACCTTAAGCCCAAAACGACGCACTACGGCACTCAGAGACAGCTGCCGAGGATCTCTCACTTTTGTGTGAATAGATGCAATAGTCGCCCGACCTGTCGCCGAAGTGCTGGGTAAAGGTCGTTTCTGTGTAGTGTACTCTCATACTTAAATACGGAAAGGAGTTGGCAATCCCAGCGGTTGGCCACAGCAGGGTATTACGTCTGCTGCAGCCAATCGACCCCCACCTTGTCTAAATTGGGAACCATGAAAACCAATTTAGTTCGCGCTCTGCTCTGAGACATGGGGTTCGCGTTCTGCCCCGAGACATGGGGTTCGTTCTCTGCTCTCTCATGGATACAAAACTCCTTCTCCTCATACTACCGTTCATTCCACTAGCAGTTTCTTGTAAGTTGCTTTTTGTCGCTCATAGAGCGCCCTATGATCAGAAATTATCTAGAGGTCATGGTGTAGAGCCCGTGCTTGACGCAGGAGCCCCAAGGCTTTCTAACGCTTTAGGTAGCAGGCTTGTGTAAACCTAGGCTGCGCCCGCCTTTGTCTATACTTCTTTTCAACTACAGCTGCCTTGACATAAGCTCCAAAGTGTGGTTGCTTTGTTCAATGCCATATTGAAATCAGTAGCCCTCATTGGCGAGTCAAGGCACGCAAATCTAGCTGTTTAGACAAATACGTTGTCGGCTGCCGATGCAGGGCGAGCCCTGGCCAGGCACACACAGAGACGCCAGTACCGGCAGGTGCTTTCGTGCTGGATTATTAAGAACCTTGCATCCTTGAAATTTCGTCGGATGTTGTAGGTTGTGAAACAGGAGGTCGATAGTGCTTCTTCCACATTGGCAAACGTACGCGAATTTAATACGCACTAAATTAAACTGGCTGACAGCTTCGACAACCATTTGCTTAAGTGGTGTCAAAAAGAAATATTCATTGAAAACAGTGCTTTTGACCAATATATATATATATATATATATATATATATATATATAATATGATTTACGCGTGGTCAATGCTCACCGTAACATTCTGCTCTACCTTACTCGACTTACCTTTCTTCTATAACATGTCGTTGTGTTAATGTGATCTGCTAAGCAAGCAAATATTGAGGATGCACTTTAGCCAGCCGGGCACCAGCAGCATAACCAGCATGACTTCATAACTCTACGGCCAAATGATGGCTTCAGTTCAGTGCGCTGTGAATATGACTCCCTAACAAGTACATCATCGTCAATCGTTCTTCTTAATAACCAGCACGACCAGCATGAACAGAAAACGTGTCGTTAGTTACTAGTAGAAATACTTGGACAGATACTCAGAATACTTGTTGTTGTTGTTGTAGTAGCAATAGTCGCCGTCGTCATCGTCGTAGTTTAAATACCAGCAACAGAAGTCGTGATCAGCGAACCAGCTAAAAAGCGAGGACAAGCTTGACCAAGTGGAGTTAATCTAGCCACTCACGCCATCTCATCATACCTAGCACACACAATGTTGCCTGTCATAGCTATGATACTTCAAGATGATACGCACATAGACACACACATAAGCATACACACCAGATACAAATAAGACAGACATGCATACATAGGATATGGTAGGGTAGTGGCGCAAGGTTTACCACCACATGAGCTCTGGAATTTACTCGACAAACAGATAGTTAAAAATACACAATACAGGGATATATATATATATATATATATATATATATATATATATATATATTCTTGTTTGAGTGTTTTGGGTGAAAAACAACTGCCATACAGCAGCTCGTGTTCGTTGGGTGTGTAGCTTCGTGTTATTTCAACTTGATATTTTTTCATGCTCAACACGACATTTTATTCATGTTCACTCTTTGTAAACGCCTTTTCAGTCGCCTTGTTCTGCAATTTTCTTCTCTTTGTTGTTAGCTCTGTAACAAGCGACGATGCTAGAGAAAACGAACAAGTGAACCATATTGGAAACGTGATGAGAATGGTGCATCTGACTTTATCTGTGCATTATCGTGTTCGTATGTGGGTCGACCTTCGGATAAGTAGATGGACAACTTCGGCGGCGGCGACGACAACGACGCGACGCCGAAGACGACGACGCTTCGGAGATGAGGACAACTTCAGCAATGATGATGATGGTGGTGATGCTGATAATGACGTCTTCCGCGTCAACAATGAACACCAATTCAATCATGATGATGATGACGATAAAGTGAAGATTTTGACGACTTCTGCAACTGCGGCAGTGACGACATTGGCGACTTCAGCAATGACGAGAACGACGTGGACGATTTCGGCAATGACGTGACGTCTGCGGCGCTGGAGCAGTGCGGGTGGGGTCGGCGGTGGCGTCCCGTCGTACGGAGGAGGGAGCTCATCCCATCGCCTTTGCTTACAGGTTGGCTCCACTGTCTCTCGTCTGAAAATATATAAGTATATATATATATATATATATATAGAATATATGTATATTTATCTATTTATCTATCCATTTATCTATGTGTCTATCTGTGCTGACGGACTGTTGGCTGTCCTGACGTAGCTGAACGTTCGTGACAGTCGCATCCGGTCGTGGATCCAGGAGTCAGTGAGCCACTCGCCACTCAGAATAGTCAGTCACCATTGCACGCTACCTGGGCTGCCGAGTTACCGCTGCTTCGGCGGCGCTATTTCTACAGCGGCAGAAAGCGTTATTTTGCTACTGCTTCTGCTGACACCAAGTTGGGCTAATTCTGCTATTGCTGCTGCTGATTGTACTTCCTCTTGTCTCGTACGACGCTGACTACTGGACAGTATGGCGACATGGGGAACCTCGCTTGACCGCTCCGTCTTCTTCCTTCCGCTGCTTCTTCTTCGACATCGGGTATATTAGGTAAATGATACTGTGTGTCCATGATGAGTATGCTCATGCTAACATCGTTCTGTTTCTCCCTCTGCGTTTTTTCTTACAAATGTGCATGTATATATATTATATATATATATATATATATATATATATATATATATATATATATAATTCTTTCCCTTTGTCGCTTTTCCTCACCTGTTTTGGTCGGTCCGTCTCTAGTTGATCGCTGTGCGGGTGGCACACGGAGGGTCAGAAACGCTGACGAACGGTAACGCCCCAACGACAGGCACTGCCTCTCTGCCTGCCTGCTTGCCTGCCTGGGTAGCTGCCGCGGTTTGTATGCTGGCGTTTCGGCCCGCCAGCTTGTTGAATGGCCACACCAATCGGCCAGCGCCACGCAAGCGTAGCTTATTCATTAACTACCGCCGTAATGTCCGCGGCACCACGTAGCCGCAACACCGTTGCGGTGCGGTGACAGAACCTGCCTCTGCAGAACCAGCAGCCGCCGCCGGACACGACAGCGACAGCAGGGGCGGCAGCGATGATGACGACAGCGCCCGCCGGTGGCCCCGGTAGGCTCGTCTGCAAGACAACGCAGAAGACGCTCAAGACGCCCGACCGCCCAGCCACCCACCTACCCACCCACCATCAAAAATAGCGGGCCAACCTCCGGCCGCTACGATCGGCGGGCGCCGTGCGCGGGGGAGCTACGTCCGTCCGGCCGTTCGCACTCTGTATCGTATCGCCGACTGAGTCGCGCGCTGCACTTAGTGCATGTTGACAAACGAAATCAACAAGGACACGCTTTATGTACTTATGTCCTTACTTTGTTTTTTCATTCGTCTTTGTATGTACAATAAATGTTAGTGTGGAACTCGTATTTATGTATTTATGATGCATATTATCGTTTATTGTACTTTTATCGTTGATGCAGCATCTAATTAGGATTATATATATATATATATATATATATATATATATATATATATATATTATCGTAGAACTCTCCTATATGTATTAACACTAGCGTTAGCAACAAAAACACTAGCCAATAAATCTGTTGAGTTGCATATAAGTATGCTAATGTATCTAAGAATGAAAAAAAAACAACTCAAAGACAGCTCTTTGTCAACAACTATCGCCCTAAAAATTTGCACAACTAGCCTAACAAATGTATGGATATTATCTAAAGCAAATTATTTTTGTAGGGAGCATGCGATTCAGTAAAGCCGCCTTGAATACCCTGGGTACTGTTCAACGCCACTAAAATTGCTCACATATTTTCGTCTTTCTCTGGTTGTTTGCGCACTATAGGGTTTACAATATCTTAACAGAATTCAGTTGCCGGTTTAAAGCTTTTAATCCGTCTCCAAGAAGTTATTTTCATAATTATGCTGAGCTAATTCTACGCAATGCGTAATAAACGGCTCTTTTATTCCTGTGCCGAATACGAACTGAAGTAGCCTTTTAGGCAAATACAATTATGTACCATTATTTCAGAATAATTTTAAATTATGCAATAGTTATTAGACAAGGTCTTTGTCGTGTGATCATAAATGTATAGTAAACCCTCTCTAAAACTATCTAGTCGTAACTCATCGCTTTCGCTCAGACCTTTGAGCTCGAGTGTGGATGGTATTTCTGCTCTTCTCAGTGCTTTTCTCACTATTCCATGGAGTTCCGCATTATTATTAGTCTGATTATTGTTAAAATTATTATTAAATACAATATATATATATATATATATATATATATATATATATATATATATATATATATATATATATATATATATATATATATATATATATATATATGTTGCATTTATATGATGAGAGCCGTATCTGTCGCCGTCGTTGAGTACCTTTGTTTGAAATCCAGTCATTTGCGCGGGCAACCAGCGTCAGCGGCATTCAGTTGGCGCGTTCAAACCCAACGGACACTACCGTACGATCTCAGTCGTACGACAACCACTCCTCACTCGTCATCACAGCAATAAAGACTACACAGTCAAGTCCGTCAGAGAGACGGTAGCTAACTAGTAAGGCAAAGTGCTTGTGTCTTCTTCTCTTGGTGTAGAATAGTACGGTAATTCGGGGCAACAGTGACATAGACGAGAGCTTACGGTTGACAAGATAGTCAACAATTTGGTGCCGTGACCAGGATTCGTGACTCGTCTGTGACGTTTGCCGACCGAAGTGGCTGTCCTAGCCTGCCGTACTAATGCCCCCTCAGCGGTGGCTATCTGGAACAACTTGTTCTAGCGTTTACACATGCTAAGCCGACCGCCACGACTTCGGCGCGTTTGGGCTTAATTCTCGAAGACATCTAGTTGATTCCGTCGCCTCGTAGACTGTGTGAGTGAATCCAACGAACGTTTCGGAAGAGTTGGAACTCGGTGTCATGATGAGTACTACCGATGACGACAACTCGCTGGCTTCGCTGCGGCGAGCACGTGGCCTAGAACGCCGGCAGCTATCACGAGCAGCCGAGAAGGCGAAACAGTGGGACAGTGATGTATCCCGACCGGACAGAAATGTGATAGTGGACTTGATATCAGTTGTGAAGCAACGTCAACAAATAATACGTGAACTGGATCTACAGGTGTTTGCGAATAGGTCGTTATCTGATGTAATGTTAGAGGAGGAGGAAGCTCACTGTGCCGAGTATAGTGACAAAGCGATGACAACACTCGCGATCTTGACTCGTCTGGTTGGTGGCTGCAGCACAGGAGTGCCTTCTACTTCGTTGCCGGCGGTGACTCCGACCGCGTCGGCAGCTCCCATAGCAACACCAACCTCCAGTTCGGCTTGCTATTTAGACCTGACGCCCGAGATCTTCAGTGGCAATGTATTGAAATATCGGTTGTTCATTAGCCAATTTGAAAATTGGATTGCTCGCCGGTCCGACGCTTCCCCAACAGACAAGCTAATATGTCTTTTGAAGCACCTGACAGGCGAGCCGAAGGAGCTTGTGGCTTCGCTCGAAATTTGTGACAACAGTTACAGTGTCGCGCTTCAATTGCTGAAGGAGAACTATGGTAGGGTTGATGTTGTTCGTGAGCGACATTTTCATGACTTGATGAACATTCGTCGTGTGACAAACCCGAGCGATGTTCGTGCATTGCGGTCGCTGCTCAATACTGTCACCGCGAAGATCCAGACGTTGGGTGCTCTTAGTAGCCCGATTGACACGTATGCAGTTGCATTCTGGCCTGTATTACGTGCTGCTGTTCCTGGTGACCTATTCTTCGATTACAGCGAACGCCACCGAAGCGGCGGGGTTACAGACAGTGCTGAAGACGCGGGTGACTCTATTAATAGCCAGTCGACTAGTGTTCAGGAGGCTGCTGTTAAAAATGTTGATAAGTTATTGGCGTTCCTTCGGCGGTTTGCTGATCATAAGGAGTACATGGCACTTCTTCCGACCCCTGCTACTCCCGAGCAGTTAGCCCGCGATGCTGGAAGAGAACACAGCGGTCAGCGACACGACAAAAGAGGACGTCAGACTTCAAACGCACTACAGTCTACAGTGTTGATGGCCAACAGCATCAGCAACAACGAGCAACGCGACAGCCGCAGCAATGTACTCAACAACAGCAACACCAATCACCCCTACAACAACGAGCACATCGAGAGTGCTTATTCTGTAAATGTCCTGATCATCCAACTTCTCGCTGTACTGCGCCTCTCAGTGTGGACGACCGGCGTAAAATTCTCTCTGAAAATAAACGCTGCTATAGATGCTTCCGCGCAGACCACCGACTGCGGGAATGCAAGTCTCGGGTGCACTGTCACACTTGTCAATCGCACCAACATTTCTCGTCTATGCACAGAGAGGCCGCTGAAGACGCACAGGTCTCAGCAGCGGTTTTGGCGGCCCCCGGCTCATTGGCGGGCACTATTCTCTACATGGCTACCGCGTATCTCATAAACGGCGAGAATAAAAAATTGGTCCGCTTGTTTCTGGATATGGGTAGCTCGGCAACGTTCGTATCATCGAAATTAGTAGCACAGATGTCTAACGCTCAGCCACAGCAGAAGACTCGACTATCTGTCCAAGGATTCGGTGTGGATGAGAGGGTGGTCGACTCCTTTCAGTACCGGCTGCGCCTTCAAAGCACACATGACAACCAAACGATTGATCTGGTTGCACATGAGTTTCCTGATATCCGCGTGGACCCTCGAGTCCCGTCGTCCGATGCGTTGCGCAAGGCTCTGATTGCCTTCGGCAAGGACCACCAACTTGCTGATCGCTGCCTGCTCGAGCGCGACCCCGAACCACCCTGCATACTCGTTGGTATGGACCAGTTCTTTAGGGTTGTTTACCGAGAAGGTGAAGTGCCGCTCCTTTCGGGGGTATTCGCTAAGCGCTCACGACTCGGTTGGCTCATTGGTGGTCCCGTGGAAACGCGAGTAAATGCTACGGTGCAATCCGTCCAGGTGCACTGCTGTGCTACCACTCTGGCCGCGTCTGTTGGTGACATCGAGAAACTGTGGTCGCTTGACAGACTTGGAATAGAGCCATGTACAGAGACCCGCTTAACTAAGGAAGAAGAGACCGCGCAAAAATTGTTCGAAGCAACGATCCAGCATCAGAATGGCCGCTATACGGCAACTATTCCGAAGAAGGATAGCATCGTGAACCTAGCCAATAACAAGAAAACCGCGTTGCGACGACTTGAAACGACACTGAACAAGCTGAAGCGTGACCCTGATAAGTACCAAAAATACAATGTCGAGCTTATGGCTTTCCCCCGCAACGGATATGCCGAAGAGGTTCACAACTTCCAGGCTGAGGGACCACCTGAGCGTGACGGAACGTACTATATGCCTCACCATTGCGTTGGCTCCTACGAGAAGTCTCGAATTGTATTTGATTGCAGCAGCGCCGCGCCAGGAGAACGTTCTCTTAACCACCATCTTTTAGTAGGCCCTAATCTGAACCCCGAGATGATGGAACTACTGTTAACGTTTCGCGCACGTCCGATTGCTGTTTCAGCTGATATCTGCAAAGCATATATGCAGATTGAGGTTGTGCCTGAAGACAGGAGGTTATTCCGGTTTCTATGGAAGGGCCCGACTGACAAGAGAATTCGCTGCTATCAGATGTGTCGCGTGACGTGGGGTGCAGCCCCCGGTGGCTTCCTATTAGCCGCAGTCCTCCGAGAACACTTTCACCGCATGGATCCCAAGAACGAACTGATGCTTTCGAATTCGTTCTACCATGACGACATGCTGCGTAGCTTCAACAGCGAAGAGGAGGCATGCCGATTTGTAACAAGACTGATTGATGGACTGGACCACGCTGGAATGAAACTGGCTAAGTGGAAGACAAACTCTGCAACTGTCATCAACCACCTGCGCGATCTCGGGCATGGAAATCTCGACCACACAGGGCTGAGGATTTTGGGCATAACGTGGACACCAGCCTCGGATGAATTCACCGTGAATGTGGACAGCCTTAACATACCCAATCGACACGAAATAATCACCAAGCGGAAGGTACTGCAGCGGGTTGCAGGAATATTTGATCCGGTTGGATGGATGTTGCCATTTGTGCTACGCGGCAAGCTGTTAGTACAGTCACTGTGGCAGCAGAACATTGATTGGGACGATGCCGTGCCGGAACTCGCGCGCTCGCGATTTGAGGACTGGTGCCGTGAGGGCCAAGTTTTGAACGGTATGGCTATTCGAAGGACGTACAGCCACCCCAACAAGGCGATCAAGGGCTACGAGCTGCATGTTTTCGCTGACGCATCCGAGAAGGCATATTCCGCCGCTGCTTATATTCGAACGCTGTACATCGACGGCTCAGCTGACGCGGCTCTCCTGATGGCAAAATCGCGTCTGGCCCCTCTGGTAAGGCAGACTCTGCCCAGGCTAGAGTTAATGGCTGCCCTCGTGGCCTCAAGGCTTCGGAAATTTCTTGTCGACAAGCTCACCCTGCAGATTGCCCGCGTCGCACTCTACACCGACTCGATGGTTACCTACCACTGGGTGACAGCAGAAAATGCAAATCGCTGGAAGATGTTTGTGGCCAACAGGGTTAGCGAGATACAGGAACACTCAGCCCCTTCCGAATGGTACTTCGTTCCCGGGGAGCAAAATGTCGCAGATTTTGCGACCCGAGGCGTCACTGCCGACTGTCTCCGAGGCAATAGGGAATGGTGGTCGGGTCCGACTTGGCTCAGCGATAGCGGCGTCACCTCCCCAGCATGCAAACCCGGGATCAGCGCGTCGTCTTTGGAGCCGGTGTTAGATGAGATTAGGGTCACCGCCGCCATGGTCGGTCATACCATAAACACCCCGCTTCTCGATCTCAACAGATTCAGCAGCTTTGACAAGGCTGTTCGCGTCGTAAGCTACGTTATCACGTTCGTTCACAAGAAATTCGGCCGCTTCCAGCAAAATTCTGCCGCTGTCGATCGCTCTGCAGAGCTCCTACTGCTCCGGTGGTGTCAACAAGAGTACTTCGGGAATGAGATGGCGTGTGTGCTGGCCGGAAACCGCGTGTCAACAAGATCGAAGTTGTCGAACTATCGACTATTTCTTGATGATGATGGTCTTCTTCGCATAAGAACCAGATTAACTCAAGCTCGACACCTGACATATGATGAAAAACATCCAGTCGTTATACCTGGGGAGTCGCGTCTCGCGCATCTTCTGATAGTCAAGACTCACCGCGTTAACGCACATTTCGGTGTGGCGACTGTACTGTCTATGCTTAGACGACGATTCTGGATCATGCGGGGACGCCAGGTCATCAAGGCAATATTGAGCAAGTGCGTTGTGTGTAGACGCCATCATGGACCTGCTGCCGATCAGGAAAGCGCGCCGCTTCCACCGCAAAGAGCCGAGATGATAACGCCGTTTTACACGTGTGGGCTGGACTTCTGTGGCCCCTTTTTTGTCAAATTGAATGGCGTTGACACCAAATGCTACGTTGCGCTGTTCACCTGCGCGAGTACTCGCGCTATACATCTGGAGGTAGTACCGACGATGGCTACTCCGATGTTTCACCTCGCGCTTCGACGATTTCTCGCTGCAGCGCCTGGATGTCGACGATTGGTATCTGACAACGCCAGAACATTTGTCAAGGCATCCACCGAGATAAAGCGCCTTTTTAATGCCGTAAGGGACACACGAACGCAGGCGCTGATACGCGAGCGGCGCCTAACCTGGGACTTCATTTGCCCTAGAGCCCCCTGGCATGGTGGCTTTTATGAACGTCTGGTGCGCTCGGTAAAGGCCGCTCTGCACAAAACGCTCCAGAGAAGCTTGATCAGTTTTGAACTGTTTCGAACTATAATCACTGAGATTGCGGCTGTGATTAATTCGCGGCCAATCACCTACGCCAGCGGTGACCCCGGGGAGCTTCGCGCAATCACGCCTGCTGATTTCCTTCACGCCGCGGCGCCACAGCCGTTGTGTGCCGCACTTCCACTCGACCCACTGGGAGGGACAGCGCCTATCGGTGGCGGTCCAACTCGTCCTGATCTCAACCGCGCGACCAGGGCGATGACTCGCTATCTCCGGGATCTGTCCGTTCGATGGAACCACGAATATCTGCTTCAGCTACGTTCGGCCAACATCGACAGCTCGGGTCGGCATAAGACTATTAAAGTGGGCGACGTTGCCCTAGTAAAGGACGATAATGTGCCGCGACTACATTGGCAATTAGTTAGGATCGTATCCCAGAATGTCGGCCGAGACGGACTCATTAGAACCTACCAAGTTCGTTTCAGTAACGGCCGCGTTTCTACCCGCGCAGCGCAATTGCTGCATCCTCTAGAGGTAGTTAATTAACACAGTTCGATATGGATTACGCGCCTAGAACGGCTATGAGGTTATAAAACGGGGACCGTTTTCCCGGGGAGTGTTGCATTTATATGATGAGAGCCGTATCTGTCGCCGTCGTTGAGTACCTTTGTTTGAAATCCAGTCATTTGCGCGGGCAACCAGCGTCAGCGGCATTCAGTTGGCGCGTTCAAACCCAACGGACACTACCGTACGATCTCAGTCGTACGACAACCACTCCTCACTCGTCATCACAGCAATAAAGACTACACAGTCGAGTCGTCAGAGAGACGGTAGCTAACTAGTAAGGCAAAGTGCTTGTGTCTTCTTCTCTTGGTGTATAATAGTACGGTAATTCGGGGCAACAGTGACATAGACGAGAGCTTACGGTTGACAAGATAGTCAACAATTGGTCAACTATCTTGTCAACCGTAAGCTCTCGTCTATGTCACTGTTGCCCCGAATTACCGTACTATTATACACCAAGAGAAGAAGACACAAGCACTTTGCCTTACTAGTTAGCTACCGTCTCTCTGACGACTCGACTGTGTAGTCTTTATTGCTGTGATGACGAGTGAGGAGTGGTTGTCGTACGACTGAGATCGTACGGTAGTGTCCGTTGGGTTTGAACGCGCCAACTAAATGCCGCTGACGCTGGTTGCCCGCGCAAATGACTGGATTTCAAACAAAGGTACTCAACGACGGCGACAGATACGGCTCTCATCATATAAATGCAACAATATATATATATATATATATACGATTTTAGACAGTATTTCTTAAGCCAGCAAACGGTCATCAAAAACACACCAAGTCGTGCCCTGTTATTGTAAAATGAATCGAACTGACAATTGCTTTCAATTGCACATTCGATTATACCAAAAAAATTATGCCGTGCGAATATAAAGTAGAACGGAAAACAAATATAACTCCGGCAGCGCAGTTGTAAAATCAGTGTGCCACTATTCACATAGAAAAAATGACACGCGTTTTTATCTCAAAATCCTGCAAATAGACGCATATATGTGGGGTTTAAATATATATATATGCACATTCACCTCTCGTGTGTCTTATAATATACATATAAAATATACAACTCCTGTAGACATAAGGTATTTATCACACGCACAATCACTAGTGGTGATCTTTTGCCGGACTTGATAAACGAAGCGACTACTCTCTAAACGGATTTCAAGTAACGATGTTTTTTTTGGCTTTATGTCTACGGAGAACACCCCTTTAGAGATCACATTAGTACATTCATCTTGTCTAAATCGTACTCGGACACAATGTGCTTTAGCAAAAGAGCAAAAGAGAGAGCTACTTACACTCCCGCCGCCAATTCATTAGTTGTTTTGTTTGTAGCCGCTCTCACGGTTGTATCCTCTCTCCTTATTGATACAGCTTCTCAACACTGCGGCTGCGCTGCTCGCAACATTAGTGCAACGTTTTTATTACGTATTACATGTTGCGCTATATATATATATATATATATATATATATTTGCAGGGATCCAGGAATAAAAGTGCCTTTTATTTAGGGGAAATACGTGTTTATTCAACCACCAATTCCAACCGAACGCGACCACAAAGAAGGGACGACACGATATCACCCGACCAAATCCTAGTGAGATATCGACTGCGACTGGGGCGCGGTTTCGCATAATTTTACGGGCGCTTGCGTGAAAACCAGTCTGGCATAAAGCGATGTGTGCTTACTTTAGCGCTACGGTGTTTCGAGCAGCAAAAGAAGGAAGCTCACGTATGGATCCTCTCGTAGTTATCTTCGTCATTATCTGCATCGCCATAATACTAATTACTATTAATATTATGAACGCCATTGAGTGTTCGTTCAAATTTCTCCTGTCTCGCTTGCAGCAAAACCTAAGTTAGTTTGTGATACGTATCCTTCTGACTTCCAAGATGAACACGACTAGATATATATGTATATATATATATATATATATATATATATATATATATATGTGTTAACCTTTAAATTCAGTCTGTTGTAGAGTGTTGGCGTTGTTGGCTAAGAGTTGCGATTGCGTTGACACTTGCAGTGACGCCAGTGGCACCGGCAGTAAGCCTGACCAAACGAATAAATAAGTGAATGAGCGAACAGACAGACGACTCCTCTATTCGTCACTTTCTAGCGGATACCGCTTGTCTTTGCGTCGTTGTGGTCGGTCGTCATTGCTGCTGTTGTTGTTTTTTTTGTTATGGCTATTGTTGTTGTCATCGTCGTTGTTCTAGGTAGTGCCAGATATATGTATACCTATTGGCAGGACTAGCTAACGTCACTTGCTCCGCTTCGCTTAACATGTTGCTCACACACACACACAGACAGAGAAACAGACGCAACCGTAAGGATTAGGAAAAACGGAAATTAGCCATATATATATACATCGCGGACAGGATTGTAATCCTTGCAAACTGTACTGTAATGTTAATTAAAATATATATATATATCATTCACACGTGTGCTGTACGCAGCTACACACTACATATATAGCATCGATCTGAACGTTCCTACCGGTTTTCATACAAAACAGAACTTTTCTGCGAGTTAATATTTTTGTTAAATCTTATAGGTATAATTTTGCGGAACCATTCTATTTCAACGGCTCTCCCAGCACGTTGCCGGTTGGTATTGGTAAAAATAGGTCCCGTGCATTTTGGCTGCATCCACTTTTGCGAAATGATTTCGCCGAACAGAATGGGGGGATAGGCAAAGGAAATAGTAATCCGGTGAAGCCAGACCAACACTGTAAAGAGGCTCCGGCAAAAGATCTTAGAAAAAAATCCAACAGTTTCTCACGGGCCTATAATGGGGTAAAGCTGTGTGTGGCGGGGCGTTGTCATGTTGGAAGGTCACATTTCCTGCGTTGGCCAATACTGGACGTTTTTAACAACGGCTTTTCTCACAAGGCCTGCGTGATCATAGTATTCATTGGCATTGATCGTTGTTCGGACTTCCGGACGTAGTATACCACTCCATTCTTATTCAACCAGTCGCGCAGCATTATGTGTCTAGATAGAGTTTTAGCAGCTTCTAAATCCTCAGGCTCTCTTTCATGGCCTGCTATTATAAATGATCCGCTTCCTGTGCACAGTAATAATCTTCTTTAACAAAAAATTATACGTAGCGGCTGATTTTGTCGAGCGAACTGGTTTTCATGCAAGCCCTGAAACAGGTTTCTCTAGTTCAGTTAACGCAAGAGCTACGCATCTGCTCCGTTCACATAACCGGCATTTCTACGGGGTGTGTCACAACACTCCCTTGCGGCAAAACGCGTTATACATGTCGGTGCTTCTAATTACGTTTTTTTTCGCTTAAAGCAGAAATGGAAACCGTTGCACTTACGTTTCTAGAAATTAAGGCACAGTAACGTGAAAAACAAATTCTCTGATATGTCCAAAGAGCGTTTACGTTTCGCAGACAGTACCAGCCCAAACTAGCTTGCAACTAAGATTTCGTAGCAGTGAAAAGCTTCGCTGAACAAAATTATTGATCTGATAAAATGCAGGCATTTTGATTTTCTGGCACTTCGACGTTATCACAATCGCTATCCATCGGGTCGAACAAACTTGCTTTATATTCTGTGCAGGTCACTAAGTGCACTGGTCCTACAGGTGCAATCTTTATACGCACGCTTTATAAATCTGAAAAACGTCGAAAAACTTAATTTAACCGTTTGCATTTGAGGCCAAACGAGCGGCCGAACCTGCATCTTCTACAGCTGTATATTTAATATTACTTTCTAATTGTGATGATACAGAATTAAAATTATTTTCTCAACGGTTGTATTTTGACAATTGACCTTTTGTTGCCTTTATTTAAAATGGCATATATATATATATATATATATATATATATCACAAAATTATCTCTATAATACATAGATATATGCATGATTACTACAATGCATAGCAAAATATGCTACTGTCAAGTAAAATGAAAAAACGACATCTACCCCGGTAAATCAGAGCGTCAACAGCAACGGCACTAGCGCAGCAACAGGGCAGCCTAAAATTGTAAATCCTTCGAAGTACAGAAAAGTACTAGATATGGCATTAATGGCTTAATTTTTAAGTCTATCTCAAGTTTGTAGGATCATATAGAATTTTTTTAGCAATTGTGGCCTGCCTTTAGTTCTTCCAATTAAGATTATTTTACGGCGATTTTCCTGTCTCCCGCTGTGTTTGCGTTATCTCCCGTGTCAGATCGACCTACTTTCCTTTAATTATATAATGACTTCCTATCAGTGGCACCTATCTGCTGGTCAATTTAATTTGGCCTAACGACTGAAGTGTATGCTTATCCGTATGAGCTTCCGTGGACCTCTGTGGATGCAACGAGGCTCGTATGCGATGCGGGCACCTATCTGCCCATATCCAACGACGGGTTGCTGGCATTAAAACAACCAGTCAATACTACGTGTTCGTTTCGGAGCGTCACCAGGAAATAGCTAATACCTGGCACCGCTGTCTTCGTTGACGCCGCTTCAGTGTGAAACTCGGAGCTCTCATCAGCGCTCAACTTTACTTCCTCTAGACCGCCGCAGTCCGCCGCAAATGGTCTTGTAACCTTTGTTCAAAGTTGGCGATATTCTTTGCTCTCGCAGTCCATATGATGAATCTTGCCTCTCGGCTAACCCTATCGCAGCTCAGGTGGTTGACAATGTCACGCGCCGAGGCGCGAACGTGCCACCATCGGCCCAGCTAAGCGCACACCTTTCACAAGAGTAACCGCAAAGATTCAAAAGCTGTCGACCGCTGTTGGACACGTGTCGGAGTTTCGCCCGAACGTTTGAGCCTGGCCAGATACCCTGGACGAAGAGGACAGTGTTTCCGAGTCGAGCCGGGAACGGGAAAATAGTGGCATCTCACACCAGCTCAGGGGATAGCTAGGAGATAGAGAGCTCACCTCAACTATCTCACTACGTTATCGTGGCTATACAAGGAAGAGAACTGAAGAACAGAGTCTGTGTGTGTGTGTGTGACTTTGCCTGTGGTATGAGAAGCAGGCAATAAGCGCTCCTCAGGAAACTGATTCGCAGCGCACTACTGGTTAGTTTTGTTACAACTGCACTTCTCCCGGCCGGAACCAATCTCCCTCCCCCCCCCCCCCCCCGTCTCTCCGGCATGGGGCGTCCTTCCTCTGCAAAGCGACTGTCGGCGGTAGTGACGGTGAGGACATGCACACGAATATAGTTGTTCCTGTCGGGTTCCGACGGTGGCGCTAGAGAACCGCTACGATCAGTCTGGGTGTGTCGACAAGTCTGGCTCGATCGGCTACGGATGGGGTCGCTTGTAGAGGTTCTGGCATCTGGGGAGAGGGGAATGAGTCTTGCAGCCCAGCCCGGGTAGGAATAGGTAGATAGAGGCTTGGGCAGCAGGCTTTCGGCTTCGCGTTGTCATCATCGCCGTTGTCGTGAGCGCCTTGTGAGAGCGTGGAGGTGGGGGGACCCCACTGCCGGCCGCAAATTGGCGCACTCACTCAAGTGAGGGCGCAAGTCGTGTACAAGTGAGGGCGAGCGTATGACGTCGTTGATTGTCTAAAGTTCCGCCTGCCTGCCTGGCTGTCTGCTTTCCTTCAGGCCTCCCGGCCCCCTGTTCTTTATTCAGTGCGACGGTGGCCATAAGCCCATCCATGCCTACGCGCAGGAAGACTGCCAAAGCCGGGCCAGAGGGGTCCAGCGAGCCTTCTTGCCCGGGGGGTGCGGGGGGTGGTAACGGAAGGACTTTGAGGGGCAAGACAAGAAAACCGGGGGCCCTGAAACAGCCGACTCTGTCCTGCCATTCGTCGCCTTAACGGCGGCAGCTGCTACTCGACTACCTGCTGGTTGTCGGTCATCGGCAGTCGGTTTTCGCAGACATCCCACACATACACGAACCCCCGCCCCCCCCATTGCAGGCAGACTCTGTTGAACGACGAGAAAACGGGACAGCGACGGGACGGGCGAAGAAGATCGCGCCAACGCGAAACGAGCCAAGGCAGACAGGCACGCGCGCGTGCTGAGGGCATATACGTCGGTGACCTCAACATGGCCAAAGGGCAAAGAGACCGAGGGCCAGAGGAATAGAACGGGACCAAGACGAGAGCAGGCGAGGCAAGAAAATGAGGGAACGCCAGAGAGAAAGAGAAAGAGGGAGAACGGGAAAGAAGATGCTTAATATAGTTAACAAAAGAGGTCAACTTCCCAGCGTCCTGACGCCCCCCCTGCCCAGCCACCCCCCTTCCACAGAGTACAAAGCGCAACCACGAACGGTACGAAAGCAGACGAAGATGAACAGCAAGAAGAAGAAGACGTGTCGCTCATTAATGAGGCCACCACCACCACAACCATGAAGGCAAGGACTCGGGCACTCTAGAGGGCTCACTACGCTTTTTCACAGAGATTCTTCGAGAACTCAAGTGCTGACGAGGAGGATCGCTGTTTCCGCACAAGTGTAGTATGTAGTCTGTCACGCAATTAACAACGCACTATGCAAAGAAGCGTTCACTACTCGTTTACCGTCAGTTCGAGAACGCAGCTAGTATTAATGAGCGTAGGTATTATCGGTCGTACAATCTTGTCTTGCGGCGCTATTGTTGTGCTTTCGCAGAGACGTAACTGCTAAGTACTCGTGGCAAAGTATCCTGACGTCAAGTTCAACACTCGGTTTCGATGCACGTGCTTAGCGCTATACGCATTCATCTTTTATTTACATTTTAATCAATAAGCATACAAGTGACAGGTCAATGAGGGGATGCCTCGAGGACAAGCTCGACAGGTAGAATTCCTCACAAGCCTAAGTGTAATTAGTTATTCACATTTCCCTGTAACCATAACATTAAATAAACAAATCTAGGTGGCCTTGACAAGGTGCTATTTATCCTGGTCCAACGCCGTAATTGACAGATTAGGAACTTTGATTACGTTCCGTCAGGCTTCTCACATTCAATAGCACCAGTACCTTAGCGCACGATTATTGCATTTTAAAAACTAGTATAAATATATATTTATATATATATATATAGTGCGTGTCTAACGTTAAGTGTATTTGGCATAGAAAGTTCGACATGCTACTCGTGAAAGCGTGATGTGCTGTACAATACGTATATCGACTATCGAGCAGGTTATAAACCTGCGCTCGAGAATACGCGCGCGATTGGGCGGACGCTGTTGTGTCGTAGGCTGAAGCTGTACGTGTTGGTTGATTGTCGTCATGGTCAAGCATATCCTCACCATTGCAGAGCACTTCTGGTCTGCAAGGGTTTACTTTTACAAATGTATGTATCGAATGAAGTCAAATTGTACTCAGGTGGCTGAACATGTATATACGAATGTCCATAATTCTAGCACATAATACGTCTTATAGGTAACAATTGATGGTCTATTTCGTTGGCCGTTGAGAATGGGACGAATATATCTGCCCTTAGCTTATTGCTCTGGTCGTAAAATAGTCAAAGTTTTTTATTTGTGTCTTTAAAAATACAATTGTCTTGTATGAACGTTTCAAATAAATTATACAAATATTAAAAAAGGTTAAAGCTAACCTCCTGCGCGTCCGCACCTTGTCTGTGCCGAGTCGCATCTGATAGGCTATTCAACGACTCTGCTCGTAAAAGGCTCTGGTCGTAAAATGACCAACAGTAACCTTGTACATACGCTTAATGGACAAGACTGGGATTTAAATGCGACTACAAGCTCATTAAACTGCTTCCTTATTTGTAAAACTACCCAGCACACCCCTGTCTCTAGGTATCGTCTGTGATACAGTGATGCAAAAAAAATTCCGTTTGCAAAAAGTTTAAGCAAGCGTTGTGATATTTACACGAATGCTCTCATTTAACCATGTGTCGGCAACATACATACGAATTCGCAAATTTCTTCAAGCAAGAGACCGGATTTTTTGCGAATATATAAGGACAAGCATATATATATAGTTATAAACAAAATCAATCTGCGTAGCGATCTCCATCGCGGCATCGCTCAACATTGTTTGATAAGCAGTGTCTGTTTGCAAATGGCACGGAGATGAGGGCAAGCAACTCGACATCGAACTGCGCCTAACATCACTAAATTAAAAAAAACTGGCAGCGCCCAGAGCAACATCCAGTCAAGTTCACCACAGCAACTTGCAGTGACCTGCAAACAGCGTATGATCATACGTACACTGTTTTCTTTTTTTCTTCAAAGGTTTTGTCTAAAATGAACATCGAAAGTTTTACATCCTTAATACTCAACTCTATCTATCTGATGAATTTTGTTTTTCTAGTCCTCATAAGTTGTGTTCTTATTTACTACTGCAACAACACCAGCCTTACAAATGCAACTACATCAATTGAGAGCATTGCTGAATGTTCGATCTAAATAGAAGCGCAGTGTCCTTGATACAAAGCCTCGTGGCACCCGTGGCATCGTCAACGGTGTAATGAGGGAGGGGGTTACTTTCCTGTATAACAGCCATTATTGAAGAGCCAGAAGTGCGTGTGGTGGTGATGATCATGACCTTCATTCGCGCTCCTACTGTCAATACGATGATGATGCTTACTATTTGTGCTATCGTCGTCAGTACAATATAACTAGCATTAACACAATTACTCCACAAGTGCAACTAATAAAAATATGGCTATTATCGCCTTCACGTTATGGTCGGGCGATAGTAGGTAGCATGTCGAGCGTGTTTAACAGCATGCCCGTGCTTTAGCTACGAAACAGAGCGGTTCGTACATAACTATCATATATTGTCAATAACATCTGGTCATGGTATCTATATATATATATATATATATATATATATATATAAGGTGTTCGAATAATCAGCTAGCATCTTCCAAAAGTTTTTTGGCTCAGCTATGCCCTCTTCACTATCTGCTTTCTTCCTAAACAAAACAGGGTCGCACAGGTTTCGTACGTAATGTGCCAAACCGTGTAAGCCTACGGCTCGCTCGTTCGGCTGAAAATACCGCCGCTGTACCCGACGATCTGAAACAATGTCTGGAAATATCGGTTCGGCGCCGTGCTGAACAACTGGGTTATTGGTGCATTTCAACCAGGCGTATTTCGAGGTCGGGCCTAGAAATATCCGCAAGGATTCAGCTGACACAAGAGCTTAAGTTTACGGGGCATTACGAGTGGCTAAATTTCGGCAATCGGGCTTTCGAGATGATGCAGTGTAAAACCGATTTTGCAAAGAAAACTATATTTTCCGATGAAGCTCTTTTCTATCTGAATGAAAGTGTGAATAAACAAAACTGTCGCATCTTGGCAACCGTGGGTATTCACTGGCCTTTAGGATCTTGCTATTTAATGACATTAGACTTTTTGTCGGGGGTAGGGAGTTGAAGAGTGGAGTCTACGCTAATAAACCCACAACCATCAACAAACTAAAGACTAACAATGAAACGTGTGTTTCTGCAATTGTGCCTAATTTAAGTGAACAAAATCTAAACAATAGGTGTCTCATATTTAGCTTAGGGAAGCCAAAGAGGACACCACATCACCGGCACCGTATTAGTTATATGTGTTTTAGAATTAAAATATAATAACTATTAAAATATCTTGAACACTCTCGATTTTGTGTTACTTTAAAGTTCTCAGACTACTTTGCAAACACCCTATATAAATATATATATATATATATATATATATATATATATATATGTATATATGTATATATATATATATATGTATATATGTATATATATATATATGTATATATATATATATATATATATATATATATATATATGTATATATATATATATATATATATATATATATATATATATATATAGAAAATATTGTGATGATTTATTAATTATTTACAATACGTTTGCACACTCGGCAGTGCTCGCCTTCTATATATATATATATATATGCGCGTCTGTTTATCTGCACGTGGATCTATTTGTAGATGAAACCAAGCTTACTGGTTATGCTTATTCGCACACCGGGAGAGCGTCCCTTCCTGGTGTTGACTACGCACCACACCTGGTCAATGTCGACGGAAGTGTATCTATCTCTTCGTGTGTTCAGGGTGTGCTTGCATTGGGTTGTGAGCCGCCGGTGTAATGTCTACCCGCATAGCCAAGTTACCGTCGTTCACGGCGTGTAAATGTAAGGTTCTGGTGCTACAAGTTGGCCGTCGTCAGTCTTTCTTTCCTGAATCCGTTTGTCTCGTTTTTCTTAACTAGCTCGGGCTGTCTCTCGCGCGCCATATATATATATATATATATATATATATATATATACAGGGTCTCCCAAAATTCGTCCAACAAACTTTTGGGTCTAGTACAACTCAAGCGAAATTTTTTTTTCAATGGAACAAGGGGGCGGAAGTCTTTTCTTTTAAAATGAGAGCGACTACTGAAAAGTAAAACTACTAAAAAATGGTTGTATTAAGCTTTTTATTCCTAACGCATCTTTGCTAAATCTGCGATTGCCTGAGACCAAGTCTTCCTTTCGATAAACCAATCATATCTACGTTTTTAGAGGAAAAGTTCTTTCTCTTCTTCAAAAAATTACCAACTTTTTGGAAAACCTTTTTGCCCCCCTTGTACCATTGGGAAAATTATTTTTTTGCTGAGTTACATTCTACCCCAAAATGTATTATATATAGATACTAGGCGGATCAAAAGTTTTTTTTGTTGAAAGCTTAAATTCAACGGAGGCATCACGTTCTGGACGGCCAGAACCAGCTTTAGATAAGAAAACTGTGCTAAAAGTCAACAAACTCGTAAAGACTACCGCTGACTAAAGCTAAGCAAAATTGTGAAAGAGTTGAACATTCGCTATAGTGCGTTATGTCCAATATTGCATCAGCAAGCATGCATTAACGCAAAGCAAAATCGGACACGCGTGTCAATTTCGGAGAGCAATTTGGAGCTACTTTCGAGACGAAACCTGCAGGAAACTGTTTAGGGCTGATTTTTTTAACTGCCGACGAAAGCTGTATTCACCACTTTACTTCAAGAGGGGAAGATACCACCAGCATGCGGCGAGAGACCTCCCACTAGGGTAAAATCTCTCCCGGAAAGACTTCAGCGACCGTTTTCTGGAAGGCAGACGATATTCTAATAATTAACTACCTTTATCTACAGAAAAAAATAACTGCTGGGGAGTATCACGCAACACTATTGGACCACTTAAAGAAACGCATCGCAGCACTACGGTCGATGCAGGAAAGGACTGTTTCACCACGACGGTGCACCTGCTCACACGTCTCGTTTTGCCATGGCGAAATTAAGCAAACTCAAGTTACAAACTTTCGAGCCCCTTTCGCGACCATCATCTGTTAGGAAGCCTCAAATAGTATCTCTTCAGAAAGGGATATTAGTAGCAACAATGATGTGTATGCGCCGCAGGCGATTATATTAGGTGTAAAAATTCTGCTCGTAGCATAAAGGCCACTGAGGATCGCAGCTTAGTCGCGATTATAATATTATATTAATGGTATTATAAAACGAGCAATGCAGCAGTCACCAGAATCACCCCCGCCGCTTTCCAATACATCATGGCCAGTCGATCATGAAGATTACATCATTATCCACAATCTGCTCCGGTCGACGAATTTACGTTCTCTCTTACTTCGAAATCGGTCATGAATACCGGACGCACAACCGGGCTGACAACAGCAACGCTGGCCGCATCAGCATATATATATAAACAACGATTACAATGACGGCTATGATCGTCATTAATGATTCTCCGGCTGTCGTCATGAAATAACGTCACAGGTGTTATCGCTTAAAAAAATTCGTGTCTCCTGAATTTATTCCACAGGCACACATATATATATATATATATATATATATATATATATATATATATATATTCGTAGATCTGCTGCCAATTCTCAATGGGAATATTAGCCGACATAGGATGGGGCACCCGTTGAGAGCTGGCTGCATATAAATATGTTTATTATTACTTCAATATCTGCAGACTTTCTTAAGTGTCGCTTTTATAACTATATATATATATATATATATATATATATATATATATATATAAAATTGACATGCATTGACCCTCGCGTGGGCATCATTCTACTCCAAACAGAAGCTTTACTTCCGTGAAATATTATCGGTAGGATACAAAAAAGTCTTAACCGGGTGCCCACTTCCCCTGCTAAAATAAATTTGCAACTAACTTGTAACTAGAGCTGCAGCCAGCAGCGGAAATTGCGAAGTGGGCACCCGTTCAAGGCTCTTTTGTATTCTACCAATAATGTTTCACGAACGTAAAGTTTCTGCCTGGGGTAGAACGATGCCCACCTATCTAGAGGTGAGGCTGACGATACACATGTAAGGGTCAAGGACGAATGTCAAATCTTCGCATGTCAGTCATCTTAGAGCACTGACCCATACGCGTTTGGAGACGCGTGGCAAGTGGCGACACCGGCACCGGATCGGCCACCATCTCGGGTAGGTGAGCCGTTGGCCTAGGCATCTGTGGCGAGGCCGCTGCCACTAGTGAACTACGTGCATGTCTAGAACATTCTACGTAATCTATAGACGTTGCCACGCATAGACATTTGTCTGATGTCGTAATCATAGCAAGAAGCACAGGTGAGAGCGCCAACCATTATTGCAAGACGAATTCGTTTGCAGCACCTAAAATGGTTAGATCAGTGTTAAAGTCGAGCCCGGTGGCGTGGTACATTAGTCTGCGCCTTGTAACCGGAGGAGGAGACATATAAGTGCGCGGGTTCGAGCCCCACTGTTGCCCCACATTTGTATTTATGGGGTCGGTCTATGAAGCAATGCGAAAAGCAGTCCCGTGGACGTTAAATCTTGGCTGAGAGTCAGCCCGCGAACTTTACTCTAGATCAGTGTTAAAGCTTTTCCAGATAGGCAAAAGAAAAGCGTATACCACCACTAGGTTGTTGGCTCATGTTTGCTCGTTGTGTGTGCTTTGATGACTCAAGAGCAAAACATGTAGACAATGTCATTTCGAAATCACCGACTTTCTAGCGTGTATGTGTGGGTGGGCGTCTCTTGGCCTCATGGAAGGAAGATCGTTTTTTCTGCGATGCTCAACCAGGCTGCCCTCCCTAAGCGACCAACTCGACTACTAACTCATTTCCGATGAGCACTACTCCCTCAATCAATACTAAGCCAATCCTGTGATCGCACTAGTAATACGAGTAGTAATTCTGTCGTGTGGTAATTCTATTGTATATTTCGATACGAATCGCTGCTCGGTCGCTAGATTTGAATAGAACCAATTTGTGACACAGATTGAGCTTTTAAAAAACGGCAGCAACACGCAAAGGGTAATAATGAGAGGTTTGACTTGAGACCTCTTCTTTTTCCTATGTTACGTGTGCGATACTGCCACCACTCTAGAGCGAGTCTGCGCTTCAGACGCAGGAGGCGGCGGGGCGGGAAAGCCACTGAATCGAGTGGCAGACATAGGCAATGACCATTGTTATGTCGGTTGGATGATTCTTTCTCTCTGTCTATTCATAATATAATATGTGTTTGCTTGACTGCCTTGTCGGTGGCCTTTGACTTATCTCGTAACTCGTAAGCCGAAAGGAGCGTATCATTTGTTCTCCTTAGCGGCGCAAGCAACTGTGACTGACTTTCCGTAAATTGTTGTTGTTGTTGTGGTTGTTTTCGTTGTTGTATCTCGTAGTACTACAGCTGCAAAAACCCAGTTACTTAGAATGTACCCGCCTGTAGCGATATATATATATATATATATATATATATATATATCGAATATTTGACAGTTTTTTTCATGGACAACTCTCTTGCATGCCTGTACAGCTAGTCAGCTGAAATCAGCAACCACAAGTGCTCTGCCAACATGGAAGAGTTTGGTGGTGGAGACGTTTGCTAAGGCGTTGGTCTAATGTTAAAATCACTTTTGACGCGAAACTAGCTTGAACCTAAAAGGCGAATACAAGCAGAAACAGATTCTGGTTGGGGTCCTAATCAATTCCCGCACACAATTCAGATGAGATGACATATGCATTCGAAGAAGGTCGTTCTACGTTGCTGGTGGGATATCAGCGGCACTGCGCCCTTCGAACTTGTGGTAACTAATCAAATGATCATTATGGTTATTTACCGTCGATATACCTAACGGATCCAAAACAAATTAAATCTACAGTGCTCGCAATTAGTCATAAAATAGGTTGTCTTATGCCAGGGTAGCTCGTCATCTGGTACATTGGGCTTCAAGCACTCAAAGTATGAACGACCTATGTCGCGACTATCACATTTCAAGTGTACTGCGTTCATCTTGGTACTGTTCTTATTTCAAACCACCTTCGAAGTGTACGAGTGCACAACTAATCATAACAAATGTGAAACGATTTTTTTTTATTTTGACGTAAAAACGTTATTAGTATTAATTATTTAAAATTCACTGTTTGTTGCTGCTTAATGTGTGCCCATCTGAAACAAGGAATGTTGCGTTCTTGAAAAAGGTGTACAATAGTGTGCAATACTTGGTTAACTTTAGGAATGGCAAGCTTTACAAAAGATGGATTAAACCCGATTGGCTTTTGGCCGGAGAAGCTGTGAGACTAGGTCGAATACTACGTTAACTTGTATATACTGACAGAAAATTGCTCTTGCTGTAGCAGCCAACAGATTTTCCTCGTGTTTATAAACGCATAGCTTTGTGTGCACTGTAGCATCCGTAGCACACAAAAGACGATAACATTTAGTGAAATTAACATTTAATGAATAAGTAGTATTTCCAAGCATATGGTTTGTCATGCTGATTTTAAAACGTATTTGATACATTTTAATATATTTATTCTATATGTATCTCTCTCTCTTTGTCAATTGAGATGGTTAGCTGTATTTTTCCAGGCCGTGACCTACCTGCACCGGTCGTATCGCCGGACGGAAGTTGTCAGGAGTTCGTCTGTGTTTTCTCAATAAATGCTAGCACTGTAAAATGTTACCGTTATCATTTGTATTACTGATGCTACTTATGCAAGATTAGCAATATTGTTCATTTCATTTCATCGCAGTTGTAAGGCTATGCTGACAGGAGACATTATCCGCTATCAGAGATCATCCTGCGCCCTGCGGGCAGATAAACCAGAGAGAAATCAAGCGTTATGTTGAAATGTGATGTCATTATACAATAACAACAAAACAAAATCTGATGTCGTTTCCGTGCGCATGTGCTTAGCGGTTCTGACGTTCTGATTTTCTATCGTTTCAACGTTCGCATTTCGTTATACTATATTACGACTATTATGGTAGGCTCGTTTGCTGTAGGTGCTGCTAAGTAGGAGGCGGTTACATATCGTCTTTTGACATACATGGCCTCCCCTACTTTGTGGCGCTTTCCGTTGGTATTATTTACATGATGATCGCTGGTAATTGGTGAATGATGCTAATTCACTCCACGAGCTTTTTCATTGAAACGTCACTACTACTACTACTACTATTACTACGAGTTCGACTACCATTACCATTATCGCCGACTTGGTCATGGTCTAGGCAGTACATGGACGACGACAACAACAGCACAGCAAAAACAACAAGAACAACAACAACAACAGAAACAACACCGACAACAATAGCATGCACTTTGACGGTAACAGCAGCAGCAGCAGCAGCAGCAGTAACAAACGTCGGTAATAGCCAGAATTGGCCGTAACAACAATATCAGCATCAACAACAGCAACAACAACGAAAACAACAAAAACAGCCATGATAGCAGCAATAACAACCACGACATTGATAACGATACAAACAGCATTGAGAACAATATCAACAGATCGTAGTAGCGTAGAGATGTCCGATAAAGACCCGATTGATATGGTGGATAGGAGGCACGGTGAACTGTAAATCGGTGGAAAGCGTTCCACTAGCGTTGCTGCTGCTGTTTTTGTTGTTGATGATTTGTGTTGGTTAGTCGACGAATACGTGCCGCCGCCGTCGCCTTTGTTGTTGTTGTTGTTGCTGCCTCCGCCGTGGATGCCATGATTGTTGTTGTTGCTGCTACTATTGTGTATGTGTGTGTGTGTGTGTGCTGGTGTTTGTGATATGTGTTCATTAATCAAATACGACTCTGTATTGAACAGCGAGCGGCCAACCGAAACGACGGACACACGGATGGACGCACCCATCGACGACGACGACGACGACGACAACAGGCAGACAACTTTGCATGACACGCACCTACCTATCTAGCCAGATAGCCAACTATACATTTACACATCCATACCCCCCGCTACCCCCCCGCGCGCACACCCCAACCCTAGGACGCTTTTAATGCTGCTTCGCTTCTGCTATTGCTGTTGCTGCTGCAGTTGTTGCTGTTGCTGCTGTTTCTGCTTGGGTTTCTGTTGCGTCTGCTGATTCAGGCTGCTGCTGCTGTTGTTGTTGCTGTCTTTGCTGCGCCGCAAAGCGAGCTCGCACAAAACCGTCAACACGCATAAACGCCGCTTTCATCGACGTCTGTCTGTCGAAGTAAACTGCCGACATGAACAACATATGAACGACCGACCACCGCCGGCGCCGACGACGACGACGACAACAACTAAGAAGCTGGAACTGAACAAACCGTCGACAGTCAAATCAGAAACGCCCTGGAGAACCAGGAAAACGATCGTAGCCGATGATGATAATGATGATGATGATACCACCACCACCACCACGTAAAGCGAACAATCACGATAACCTGTCATCCATCGGCGCAGCATATCCTCCATACACCTCTTCGCGTCGAAGGCAGACTAGTCGACACTAGTAAGACATGATCGCCTCGTGGGCTGCAGCTGCAGCAACAGCATCATCACCATTATCATCATCGTCAACAAGTCACCATTATCATTATCGTCATCAGCAGCAGCTGTAGCGTTTACGTATGTTGTATATACGAGCACACCGTATGTATGCATATACCGAGCAAGATGGCTTAGTGGCAAAGCTTTTGCCTTGCATTCGCGAGGCCTGGGTTCGAGACCCAGACCGGCCATTCTTAAATTGGGTTTCATGGTTTCCAATTTAGACAAGTTAAATGCCGGAGTGGATTAAAAATCAGCCATAACATGGAAAAAACCGTATGCGAGCATTAGCCTTACAAAAAAAATATATATATGTAATGTATGTATATATATATATATATATATATATAATATATACATATATATATATATATATATATATATATATATATATATATATATATATATATATATAATATATTAGCATATGTTTATTTATATACAGTATACAATGAGCTCCATCCAGCTTCTGTTATTGCAAAGCAGATATGAGCGCACGTTGGACTGCATTTCGGAAGAAGACACCAACCTTTGATCGCATAATTCAAGAGAGCCCTGTAAGATAGCTTTTTGTAAGCGCTGTAACGTACATTGAAGGAAGGAATTATGTTGTCCAGAATCCATGTTTTGTTCTTTTAATTTGTTTAATGACAGTGCGGTTTTACACGCTTAAATCCGTATACATATATATATATATATATATATATGGCCTTCAAATTTCTTCAATTTGCGATCGACGAAGTTTTTCCTGGCTGAAAAATCGTGCCTCATGGGGACAATAGTCAAATTTCGTTAATACACGGCAGACAAGGACACTAGATTTCCAGAAAGGCGCCAGATTTCTTGGTGTGTGACGAGTGGTGCTGCCTCAAACGAGTCAATCTGCTAAGGACGGCCGTAAGCGGAAACACAATTTCGGCATAAATGAAACGTCTTGAAATGTTTGACGATTAATTGCGTAGGGCGACACGTGCCTTGTGCATTCTGTTTGCTGAGACGTTGAATCAAACAACATGAGCCATACTGCGGATAAAGGTTCCTACGACACCCGAAAAAAGAAACCATTCCCTCTCACTTGCTGTTATGTCATTATTGTCGACATTGCGATGGTTATCAATGTTGTTGTTGTTGTTCATGTTGTTGTTGCTGTTGTTGTTCATGTTGTTTTGGTTGTTGTTAATGTTGTTTTAGTTGTTGTTGTTGTTGTTTCTGTCACCCGCCATCGTTACTGTCGCTGGCCTTATTACTGCTTGTCGTATCGCTATTGCTAAGGCTATTGTGGTTAAGTGAAAATTCCTCCCTTGACTGATCCTTTCTGCAAACGTTGCTTTAGCACGCGCTTCATTGTACACGACGTAACAATCACGACAGCAACAACAAATTCAGTATCTTAAATGGCCCAAATCAAATACAAATGTTGTCCTCTCTCTCTCGACGCAACAGACGACATCTGTCTGGTAATTCAACTTGCGATCACTTGTGTAGCCGATGATGAGCCGCTCGCCCAACAAGTTCTGCACTCGGTCAGCGTGTAGAGGCTGGGGTTGGAGCGGGGGGGGGGGGGGGCGAAGGGGTATTGAGGTAGAGAACGCAAACCTCCGAACAAAGCAGCAACAAACGACACAGGCAGACCGGCCGGCAGGTATAATAGAAGGACGGACAGCCGATTGTGCTGTTTGAGCCGTAGAAGAATGGTTCTCATTTTGGTTGACGTCGTTATTGTGTGCTGCGGCGACGATGCGGCGATGCTGTTGCTGCCGCTGTTACGGTTGTCATTGTAGTTGTTATCTCATCATCATCATCGTCGCCATCATCATCATCGTGGTCATCATCGTCATCATTAACGTCGCCATCATCATCACCGTCGATCATGCTAAACATATGTACGCCTGCTCTAGTTAGCTGTTTATCAATACGACGTAGATGAACGTAGACGAACAAGTCCTGTAAAAGATGTCCCCCTACGAGAGACGCTCACAGGGCGGAGGCGGCCGTCGGGGGGGGGGGGAGGAGACAGGGAGCTATGCTTTTTCGTCTTCTTCTTCTTCTTCTTCTTCTTCTGTTGCTTTTGTTGAGGTCCGGGCGTAATTTCCTTTGCCCTCTTTGACGCCACCACCCCGTCAAGATTGTGTCGTGACGCGCGCTAATTCAAATCCGGCCAGACTGACACGGTGTTGTCGCCATGGTGGCGGCGGCACCAATTTTTTCGTCTCCTCATAGCACTCTGGCCGCCGCCGTCGTTGTCCGTGGGTTTGTCTGGTTGGCTGTTCTTCGGGTGGATGGGGGGGGGGGGGGGAATGGAGAAAGGTGGGGTCACCATCGCCATCATCCTCATCATGAAACCATCACCATCATCCTAATCATGAAACCATCATCATCATCATCCTAATCATGAAACCATCATCATCATCATCCTAATCATGAAACCATCATCATCATCATCATTAGCGTCCCCATCATAATCGAACGTGCCTTAAAGTCATCTGCTTTCTCAATACTGCCTTCTTGTCTTGTCTTCAATCTATATCACTCAGTCTCTGTTTGTTTGCCTTTTTCTTCTTCTTCTTCCTCGTCCTCCACTTCATATTTTATTCTGTCCTCGTGTCTATAATGCACTCTTCTCTCTCTATATATGTATATATACAAATCTAGGGAGATATGTATATTTATATATATATATATATATATATAATCTTTTTTTTCTTGCGTGTCGCCCCTACTTCGCCATGCTCTTAGCGAAGTTTCACCCGCCTTTTGCCATTTGTGTTCTTTCTTTCTCTCGTATTCTCTCTTATTCACTCTGTTTACACATTTATGCATCTCTCTCTCCCACTCTGTTGATCCCCTTTCCCCTTTCTTTCTCTCTCTCTCTCTCTCCCTCATTTCAAACCTGTTGGTCTTGTAAAATCTATTTAACACTGAACTGACTGTCGGTTTACAGACAGCGGTGGTAGAGGTGGTGATGGTGGTGGTCAGTCGTACAACCGCAACGTCACGTGTACAGAAACCGCCACGCTGTCAACAACGCCAAGCAGCAGCAGCAGCAACAGCGCCAACGCCAGTCCTATGGCGCCCTTTCATTATAATTGCGCTCATGGCCGACGCTGTTTATATTTAGCTTTGGTGATGACGACGCACGAGGCGGCTCGTCGTCATTGTAATGCTCATCATCATCAATCATCAACATCACATCATCATCAGCAGCAGCACCATCAGCAGCAGCAGCATCATCGTAATCATAATCATAACCAGCACCGTCTAAATCACTAAATCATTATCGTCATCATGATGATCTACATCCACGTTCACGTCCAATGTCTATCGAACTCCAATTTGGAGTAGTAGTAGTAGTAGTAGTTGTAGTAGTCGATATTCAAGCAATGCACGCTTGCATGCTCGTGAGCTCGGCTATTGAGAGCTAACATGACGAGAATCGCGCCCCCCCCCCCTTCGAATTGGCGAGGAGCGGACGAGTTAGACTCTCCCTCGCCTGGTCCTTTCTTTACCCCGCTCCCGTCTCGGCGCGTCCTGGCATCTATGTAGTCCGGCCGACCCACGGACCCACGGACAGATCGCCATACCAAGAGTCAGCGACGCAACCCAACCCATTGATGGGCCAGACAGCCAGCAGCCAGCTGCCAACCAACCAACCTGCTTCAACAGCCGAGGATCGACTGGTTGACTTCGCTACTTGAACCCGACGACACCATCCGCATTACCTCTACCAATACCACCACCACCACTATCGTTCTTGCATCATTGTTGTCCTCTTTCCTTCTTCTTCTTCTTCTTCTTCTTCTCCTTGTTCTCGTTCTTCTTCAGGTCCATCTTTCCCTTGATTCGGGTAGTATGCAGCAGCTGGTCGCAGTCGCAGCGACGCCGTTACCAACAACAGCAACATTAACCACAACAACAGCAACAACAACAACAACAACAACAACAACAACGAAAACACAACAACAACAACAACAACAACAACATTAGCAAGAACAGCCGTATTAGCAAGAACAACAACAACAACGACGTAACACACAACATTAGCAAGAACAGCAACACTAACAAGAACCGTAACACTAGCAACAACAGCAACATTAACAACAATAGCAACACTAACAACAGCCGCAACACTAACAATAGGAACAGTCACAACGACAGTGCGATCGGCAGTGGGAACAGCTGTCGAACTCCCGAATTATATGCCAACAACAACAACAACAATCACAACAACAACAACAACAGCAACACGCTACGAGATGTGTCGTCTTCGCCGTCGTCTTCGTGCTCGGCGTCGTCGACACTCGTTGTTGCTGTTTTTGTTGCTGAACAACAAGGACAGCGGCTGTGGCAATGCAGACCGACGGCCGACACAAACCGATCGCTGACCGACCGAGAGGACGACAGACTGAACGGCCGACCATAGAAAGATACAAACAAACGAACAAACAAACAAACATACAAACAAACAAGCAGAGACAGTGCGCGCGAGAGAGAGAGAGAGATAGAGAGAGAGAGAGAGAGAGAGAGAGACTTACGTGCTGTGTGTCTAATTTCGAACGGAGGGAAGAAACCGCGTTGTGGCTTTTTCTCGCCGCTGCCGCGGCTGCGTATCGATGTAGGTGTTGTTGTTGTTGTTGTTGTTGTTGTTGCTGCCACTGTTATTGTTAATATCAAGTGTTCGATCATCATTCGATTGGACGACACAACGTGAAGTGGCTGGCCGTCCCTAGCAGCGGCCGTATGATGACGACGACGTCAACAACAGACACAACAACAATTATAATAACAGCAACAACAACAACAACATCATCATCATCGATGACCACGAAGTCGAAGTCGAAAGAGGCGGCGACACTGACACAGCGGCGGCAATGGCGAGTTCGGCAGCAGCAGCAGCAGCAGCGACGGCCACGACGACCGACCGCAAACGCAAAGGCAAGATCCGAGAGGAATAAACAGAATCGAGGGCTAATTGAGAATTGGGGAGAAGGAGAACGAGCAGAAGAGCAAATATTAAATTAACAAAAGAAAAACACCAACAACAACAACAGGAGCGAAAACAACAACAACAACAACAACAACGACAACAGCAGCAGCAACAACAACAACGACATGAGCAAAAACAACAACATCTTCTTCAACAACAGGAGCAACAACAACAATGTCTACAATGTCGACAATAGCAACGACAAGCAACTTTACCAATACCTGTATCGACAATCGGTAACACAACAACAACAGCAACAATAACAACGAAAACAGCAAAAACAACAACGTCGGCAATAACAACAACAAACAACTTTAACAATAACTGTATCGACAATAGGTAACACAACAACTACACCACTAGCCGCAACAACGATCATAACAACAACACAGCCGTTAACTATTGGACCAGTGTACTGTAAAATACTGGATATAGGTGCGTCGAGTAAGTACGAGTAAGTTTGAAGAACAAATGAATTCTATGAAAATATAGGTATTTTTTGTTGCCAGTGCTACGGTCGCTAAACTGCGAGTGAGACTAGTACAATGTACAAACTTTCAAAGAAGCATACAACGTAGAATTAAACTTTCATACAGAAATAGTGACAGTGGTGTCATCGTCATTGCTCATCAAGAAATTCGCTGTCTTTTTGTCTCTTTTATCGTGCGATAAAACGTAGTGCACGATGTTTAACTTTGACTTCGTAGCACTTGAATATCGGCGGGTTATTTATATGGTTTATCAGTTTTATTGTTTGTTATAATGCTATTTTTCTGAGCTCGATCCTTTTCTTTCGTTCCTACACATGCATAATATTTGTTCCGGATCTAGCGAAGCTGCAACGAATCGGCGCTGTTGTCAAGCAAAGCACAACAGAAATATAACCGGCGTCAGCAATATTCGAATGGCTCTAATGGGGTTTTTGACTCTGTGGATAGGCGCGAAACTTCGCTAGCTTCTCGGGTATTGTAGCATAAAATATTCTCTAACCGGACTTGCTTTTGAGAGACCCGGTAAAGTTATGAATACTTCTCTCCCTCTGAAGTATTTGGCAAATAAATACTATGGATGGATAGACTTACTATTTGCGCACCAAGTATATTTAAACACACATGTCGCCTAATTATGTCAAAGACGTTTAAAGCGGCAGCATACACGGGCATGTGAGATATATAAGGTATCCTTAACAGTCTTTGTTGTAATATGGTAGCTAACGCTCAGTATATATATATATATATACATATATACTATGTGTAAATATGTAATGTGTATAGAAATTGCAACTTTGTTTTCAAATTTCAGTATTGGCTTGCGCCGGCCTATAAATGTCTACGTTTTCATCGGCAAATAATAAAGTTCTGCGGGCAGCGAAGCAGGAACAATACACGAGTAAGGTATAATGCTATATATATATATATATATATATATATATATATATATATATATATATAAACATTTACGAGGCGCTCACACGAACGCATTAATACGTTTATAAATGTATGCGCAAGATAAAGAGATAGTTCGCTAATAAACAAGAGAGCTACGCATATTAATATCCAACCTGCGTGGCTCTGAGGTGGCTGCGTGTATAAGTGAGTGTTTTGTGTTCCCCTCGGCGAGCCGAGATTTCCTCTGCCAATGCTCCTGGCTGGTTGTGGTGGTGGTACTTTGTCGCTTGGGTTCGTTTATCATCTACCTATGGTCGGTCATTTTCGACGCCCGGGTGAATTTGGAAAAAGGAAACGGTCGACGACAACGTCGTTCGCGAATACAGCTTCGACTATAGATATGATGGCAGCGACGACGAACAAAAATGAGCCAACACGACTCACCTAAGCAAATTAGCAGCAGCGGCAGCATCAGCAGTTCTATGTAGGGCCCATTCTATGTTGGCCTGGTCAATATATATATATGCGTGTGAGAGAGAGATTTGAGGGAATTCTCTGTCCTGTAGCCCTCCCTACGCCTGGCTTTTCCCGGTCGCCTTATACCGCTTCATCCTCTCACTCCTCTTTTTCTTCTTCTCCCCTTCCGCGTGTCTCTGTTTTCCCTTGCCCCCCAATTTCTCCCGCAGTGTTCTTCGTCAGAGGCGCATCATATATGCCTACATCGAGCCTTCCTTGTTCAGTCTGAAGGATCGCAACATATCGGATTGCAAATGGCAGCCGTTTCTCCAGTGCCCTTTCGTGGAAGGAAAAACTCGAAGGGGAAGATCCGATCTACCTCTCCGTCTCCGGTGGAAGGGCGGGGGGGGGGGGGGCGAAGGAGTAGGGGGTTGGGTCAACTCGTGTCGGATCTTACCTTGCCCTTGCACAGCCCACAGGCTCGAGGTAAGGGGCAGCGGAGTTTGTGGGGAGATGAAAGGAGGGAGAAATAGCGGCGCAACTGACCGACTGACTACTGACTGACTGATGGTGCCAGGTCCATGTTGTGGCCGTGTATGTCGTCAGGACAATTGACATCGACGATCGCCAATGACGATGAAGACGACGACGACGACGACGACAACCAGAACAACACTTGAGTAGGAGGCGACTTGCCGCTCCATCCGCCAGCAGTGCTACACCAAGCTGAGTGCTTCATTCGCTTCGTTCACAAAGTACCGCGGAGGGATAGGTGTTGCTGCTCCTGCTCCTGCTGCTGCTGTTGATGTTAATGCTGATGAAATTGCTGTATGTATAGAGCTCCTGTGCATAGATCGCCGTGCGAGACCCCCACATTGGCTGGCAGGCAGAACAAGGAGAAGAGAACGAAGCAGACAAGGGAAGAGAAGGGAGAAAACGAGAACTAAGAAGAAGCAGCGAGGTGGTGAGCTTTAATGAGGAACTAATTTTATTCATCGCCACCCTCATTGCACACTCACTACACATCGTCTTCGCGTCACGGTCGCAGGCCTGCCTGCCAGCCAGCCATCCATCCATCCCCCACTGAGCGCCAATTTCCCAATGACCCCCTTTCTATTCCCGCGTGGCCGCACTTCGCTCTGCTCTGTCGACGCCGCCGCCGCCGAGATTGCAAAGCGGACCAAGTGAGGTGCAAGCGACGAATGAACAAGGCGACGATGAAGACACCGAGGACACGAGGACGAATGAAGCTACTACTACTGCTGCTGCTACTGCTATTACTCCTAGGATGACGACAGCTTTTACTACGGCGACGACCTCAGCGCTACTACCACTACTACAACAACAACTACAGCTATTACAACTTCGGGGTGAAAGACATGGCTATAGGATCGGCGGTAATGCGGTGAGGTGAGGTGGTGGGAGCAGCCCGCGGCGGCGGCTGCAGCAGCTTCAACTCGATTGTGGGGTGATGACGAAGTTGATGTTAGCGGTGTACATGTAGTCGCCGTAGTAGTAGGAGTAGAGCACTAGAAGGAGGAGGAGGAGTAGGAGTAATAGTGGAACAAGTAAAGGACAACCCACTTATTTCCCTGAATCCCCTTTGTTCCGTCGATCATCCATCGCTTGCCTGTAGCTCGGCTAAACGAGCGACAGAGTGAGCACGTTTTTTGCTTTCACCTCACCTTAATCATCAATACTGTTAACATCATTGTCATGGCCGTCTTCATCTTCTTCTGCGTCTTGTATTTTAACAACAACAACAGCATCAGCGCTTTCCATCAACAGCTCCTCTCCTTATCAGCGTGTCTCCCTCCACCTGTGGATAAGGCCCTGTGACGTAGGGCCGGGGGGACTAAATCTGAAATCTTGAAACGACATGGACACTCGACCCCCAGTGCTCCTCGGGGCATTGCTGGTAGCAACAGCTGCTACCCAAGCCGAGCCGAAACGCGATGGCCTAAGCAGCAGTCAGTAGCGGCGGCAGCAGCAGCAGCAGCGGCTGAAATGCGAGTCGGTAGCGGTCGGAGATCAAGGATGATGGTCGTTGTAACAGGTGGCAGAAAATCCCACTTAGAATCTTATCTCAGCTCTTTAGGCAGCCTGGCAGGAGGCCGGCAGACTGGCAAGCGCCAGTAGCAACATAACGGCTTCGTCGGCCGACAGCCCGAGGCGTGGCAACATCGTACCTGCCGGGAACATGTTGATGATGGGAGCAGCAGGAGAACTCAAAATGCGTATGCGGCGAACCGGCGGAATGGTGGGGATAGTGATGACAATTATATGAAGTTCTCAAACCAGCCGTTCCGTGCGGCAGGCAAGCGGTGAGATAGCAGCCCGCTCAAGTGTTCGATGTGCCGAACATTGAAGAGAGCGTTTTCCTTTCATTGCTGCTATTGCACTGTGTGCACTCGTTATACTCAACGGCAAGTAACTACCTATCTGCGACACAGCGCCACGCTAAACCTAATTAATTATACGTTTGCGCAACGTATTTAGTTGCGAACCTATAAGGCTAGTGAGAGTGCAGCTATCCTGGCAGTTATTTTTGTTATGGTTTATTATTGTTAGTTAGCAAATTCGAAGATCGCCTATACTAGGACGGGCCGGGAATCAACGTGTGGTTCCTAGTGCCAAAATTGCCGTCTACTGTTTCTCCCTCATTCATTCAGTTGACAAATTCCTGCTGCAGTTTTGCGCATATGGTTCGTTGCATAAGCACAGGTTGATGCGAAATTAATTAGATTAATTTCGCATTCGCGAAAGAATTAATGAGATCACTCCGTAGTCCATACTGCAATCACTGAATTGTAGAATAATGGGATGCTATTATTATTATTATTGATCTCTGGCGAAGTTTATATTGCAATTATACACATGTAATGTTACACAACACTCTCTAAGGGTGTTCAATTGAAAAAGGTGATTGTAGAAAATAGATATGTCATTTTCCTTCAGATACAGCGTGGAAGGACGTGCTGCCGAGTAAACGTTGTTGCAAAACTTGCAAAAACTCTGTTTTTGGCTTCCCGTCTGCGTTTGCTAAGCACAATCGATTCAAGTGTTATCTCAGAGTTCAGGTAGGTCCGAATGGTCAATACTAATGCTAGAAGTGGCACAAGAAACCGCACATGGGTGATCTAGAGATAAACAGATTGTAAGGAAGATAATATATACATATATATGTATATATATATATATATATATATATATATATAATCTTCTTCTTCTTCTTCTTTATTCTTATTTTGGTTTTCCGGCCTTTCTATATATATATATATATATACTTTCGCGTTTATCGTGTTTGAACCCACTCGCATACACACACCTGTTCGTCGTCGTATGGTCGAGCTTCCGTCGTACAGAGGCTCGTCGAGGCGTAGGTGAAATAAAGCGCTGCAAATGCGATAACCTAGCCAGCAAGACCGGAGGGCTGCAGGACAACACCTCGCAAGAAGCCACCCCAGCCAGTTGTGACACTGGTAGTAATCGTTGTAGTAGTCGTAGTAGTAATGAGTGGATGGGGTGGTGCCGGCGGGGCAGAGGCAGCAGCGGCAGCACCATCATCACTAGCAACACTGGCAGGTAAAGCACGCCCGCCAACGGCAAAAAGAACTAATAGCGTCATCATAATCATAAGCATCATCATTAGTATCATCAGCAGCAACAGCAGCATCAGTTGTTCGCTCCTCATACCAATTAAGGATACCGTAGAGGCGAGAGACAGTGAGCGAGGGGTAGATAAAGAGAGAGAGAGAGAGATAAGATTAAGAAAGAAAGAGGTAAATACAGAGAAGACGACTCGACCTGCCATCGGGAGAGAGAGAGAGAGAGAGGAAAAAGGACATACGAGGATATAGATATAAAGACTATTAGGATTCTCGAGAAGGGAGCAAAGCAGCGAGGGGGTCTAGGAATCTAGGAGGGACGAAAGCACGCATATAGAGAGTCGGTGCTAAAGTGCAATGAATAGATAGATGCAGAAGCTGATATATATATAAGCGTACATACATGAGTGATGCCGCTGTTATCGCTGCAGGTTTGCAGCCGGCCTGCTCCCCCAACGCCGCCGCTGTTACAGTTGCGCCTAGTGTGTGTTTCGTCGACAGGGCGGGAGATGTAATTTCAAGCTGTGCTCCGTCGTCCGTGACAGAAAACTACAGAACTACAGCGGTGGGACGATGCGACTAGGTAGGGCCAACGACAGGGCCCTGCAAAGGAGGCGCAGGAGGAAGAGCAAGATGAGGGAGAACAAGAAGCGATAATAGATGAGACGGTTGAGGCTCTCGCTGTTGCTGCAGATGCTTTTACCACTACTACTACTACGACTACTACTACCGCTGCTGCTTCTGCTACTACAGGTACTGCAATGGGAAGTACCCGGCGTACCACTAGCGGCGTTTTACCAGACAACAACAACGATGACGACTTTATCGCTCGATTCCGCCCGCCTCCCCGTGGGGTCCTCTTTGTGGGGTGGCTGCTGCAGCTCGCTATTACTGCCATCCATCTAATAAAGATCGTATCCCGGAGCAGGCTAAAAACAGTCTAGTGCTATTTGCTGTTGCAGTTTACTGAAAGATAGATAAGCGCGCCCGAAGCAGCAGCATTTCTTCAGCACCTCCAGAACGGTAATGGCTGTCCGGGACCTGGGCTAGTGGCGAACAGGACCAGATAGGGGGGTCGCGCTGCGGTGCCGGATTAAAGGGCACCCTCCAAAGAAGAAACGAGAGAAGAAACTTGAACGAAAAACGATATGTAACAAGATACGGAGCAACACGATCGAGAGATACACATACACACATGTAGTGATAGATAAACAGAGAGGCAGTGAACACGAATGAGGACGCGAGATAACAAATTACCAGTCAATAGCTGATGATGTGTGGAGACGACAGGACGAACAGTTGTGAGACAAGCACAGCTAAAAGAAAGGAACAGATGGATAAAGTGTGTATCTCTTCAGCAGTGCGAGCGCTATTGCGATTAGGGTATTCATGTTGGGCAGCCACCAGCCTTAATCTCAGAAACGCAACAAAGACATTATTGTTTTTTCTCGAAACACGGAAGCCCACCTCGACATCGTTACAAAACACAACAAGTTTTTTTTGTTAGAGGAAAAGTAGAGACAACAATCGTCTGCAAGTCTTGAACATGTCTCCTGCAATGTATCTGGAGTTATAAAGAGGATGCACTTCTAAGTCGTTACATTCGATTGTTTGGATTGATACAAAAGAAGTGTTAGAATTAATCACACCTCTTAAGCTGTTGCAATGTATAATTACTTCGTTGATTAAGTAAGTTGGTAGTCGTATAGTTAACTGGATTAGGGCTTTTCTGTCGGATAGACTTTTTAGAGTTAGGGTTAATAATTGCCTATCATCAACGGCAGAAGTCACATCTGGCTGTCCGCAGGGTACCATACTTGGGCCATTAATGTACATATTGTATACTGACTCTATAAAACACATAATACCTCAACATGTGCAGGTAAAGATATATGCTGACGATGTAAAAATGTATACACCTGTAGATAATGCAAATCATATTGTTTCATTCCAAGGAACACTAAACAAATTTACAGAATGGTGCAAAGGACTTGATCTTAAACTGTCGGTGGATAAGTGTGCTGTCCTTCACTTTGGCCACAACAATCCTGCTCATATATATACATTGGGCACTAAGGAGTTAACTGCAAAAAGATCTATAAAAGACCTAGGTGTGTTAACGGCATCCAATTTAAACTATGCTCCTCACATTCTAGAAATAGCAACGTCGGCTACGAGGAGAATGAACTGGATTCTGCGTTCTTTTGTGATCAAACAACCCTCTCTGTATGTAAGACTATATAAACAATATGTTCTCCCGATTTTGGTATATGCCTCACCTGTGTGGAATCTAGGTTATTCTCGTGATGAAAAGATACTGGCCGGTATTCATAAAAAGTTTGTTAAACGTGTTGCATATCGTTGTAACATTAGCGAAGACGATGTTAAATGCGACAATATTGTTGAAATGTTAGATAGAATTGACATACGCACGTTTACTCGCATATGTAAACGGCCCGAGCAAGCAGGGAGATTTTTTAACATGAATACTACAAACACTCGCTCGAGAATCAATCTCCAGGCTAAAATGATTGCCAGGAAAGCGATTGTTAACAAAATGTTTGCATGGCGCTTAGTCCGTAAGCTTAACCATGTACAACCCGCCGCCTGAAGGCCGACTTGCAATAACCTTCATCTGTGATCTCAATAAAGCCCCCCTGCTAAAGGGTGTGTGAATATATCAAGTAAATCGTTTCTAGAATATCGATCGTTGGGTCAAAAAAATATCATAAGCATAGGCGTCGCAAAAACAGATCTTGTTTTCAACCAGTTTGTTGTATTTCACGAGTTGGTACCCCAGATAGAAGAGCTGTACATACGTTTGCGGAGTATAAATGACGTATTGGGGTGAATGTACACGTCGGGACTGCCTAGTCTGTTGCTTGGGCAGCATCCCGCTAATATTTGGAGGCGCCCTAACAGTGTGATCAGATTTGATGAGAACAAATATAAAGTTTAGCCTAAATAATAGGGCTGAGTTACTGACCGTCCACTCTAAAGCTGGAGGGTTATGGGCTGTCCATTCTCAAGCTGGAGTCCTTTGGGCTGTCTACTCTAAAACCAGATCATGCCAGGACATGTAGCAAGCTTAGAATAGGTTGTATATCCTGAAAAGTTAATTCGTTACGAACCAATACGATTCTTTACCGCCGACCATTATAACCAGCTTAAAAAAGTCTCCCAGACGAGTTCGTAACGTCTTAACAAGAGATACGTTATTTGTCCTCAAGATAGAGCGCGCTCTTATGTTAGACGAGACGTATAAAAATTAAAGATCATCCTATAAATCATCAACATATAAATCATATTAAAGCCAAAGATCATTCACTATATGCATCAAACTCTGCATCCTTTTTATGTTGTATCTCGGCTACGTGAAAGTGTTTTGCTGAAAACGATAACCATTTTAAATGAGTAGTTTACTAGAGTGCAACAACTTGTCGGCATCAGATATTCACACAATACTGGCACCTAAACGTACAATATTTTGAGAGGCTGTTCCGACTGCGTAAGATATGAAGCCATCTTTCTATGCGTATAATGATGAAAGCAATATTTTTTTTAAACTTTGGAAGCCAGCTATTGGGCTCAGCAAAATGTATTCTATCTCAGAACGTGCTACATTTATCTACGAACATTATTCCATGTGAATTCAGATAAAATTTAAATATAAAGACAATTTGCTCGAATCAACTTACAAAAAATGAAAAATAATATACTCGTATGATGCCATATTAAACTGCGCGAAAGAAAGTACGGCAAATACCCCAGGAATATTCCGAAGATTTCTCACGCGTGTGTAACGATGTGTGTGATCATGCGTTGTCATATTGGGAATTCTCGCCTATTTTGTTGAACACTTCTGAATGTTTATTTGCCAATCATAATGGTTGGATTTACCGGCAGTACCTCATTGTAAACACCTATCTTTATATTCCGTCATATGCATTACCTTTTATTGTGTGGGCCAGTGTGATACTTAATATACCTTTCGTATAACAATAGATTATAATGTAACATGATTCATTTTGCGGCAGTAACGCTGCAATATCAACCTATTTAAATGCTGAATGGAAACTTCAAACTAAAATCGAGGATTACCGGAGGTTAGCCAAGCTATAATTGAAAGAATGCTTTTACTTAACTGTAAGTAACTTACCGCGGCTGTATATATATATATATATATATATATATATATATATATATATATATATATATATATATATATATATATATATATATATATATATATATATATATATATATATGCATATATAGCACACGTTGCGTAGACGCCAATTCCCCGTACTGCACAGGAAGGTGTTGAAGAAAACTAAAAGCAGTTCTTTCCAATCCACTAACTTGGGAGAATACACCACTGAGTTTGTCCAAGCTATTTTGGAGCTCACGACATTAATTCCCCCAAAACTTCTGCTTATTTTAAATGCTAGAACTACATGGTTCATCGAATATTCATTCAACAACACATTCGCTTTTTCAGTCATCCTGCCGTTATTATCCCTGGTGGCGCTTTGAATATCTAGCCATATACCAGTATGATCAAATCTGACTGATTTAGATGAGCACATAGATACACGCCACAAACAGACTTAGTGGAGTGCGTAGGGCAACCCATATTGTATATATATATATATATATATATATATATATATATATATATATATATATATATATATATATATATATATATATATATATAAAGGTAGCTTATGTGGTAGCAGTGTGTGAGCATTCAGCGGCGGTAAAATCTACCTTGGTTTCTTTCTCTTCACGTGATGATGATGATGATCAACCTCTCTCTCTCTCTCAGCCTGTGCGAAAACGTTTGCGGGTAAGTTGCTAAGTGCACCCATGATTTGACCGATGATTAAATTTCCCTCTTGTCGACTCTTGTATGATGACGATTCTATTTCGCCAACTCTGCGTACGAAACGTTCCGCTTGGCGAGCTTCTTTCGAGGTGTATTCCTGCGTCACTTGCTCTTTGCTTTCCTTCGGTTTCTCTCCATCTCCTTGTCTCTCTCTCTTACTGTCTTTCACCTATTTCGTTTTCACACCGGGTTTGCTGCTATCTGGATCTTGGCTTCACTATCACAAGCAGACAACCAACCAACCAACCAGCCAGCCAGTCAGCCAGTTAGGCAAATGGACAGATAGATACCAGCAAAAGAGAGATAGATACCAGCAAAAGAGATATAGATGCTTGGTGACGAGAACTCAGCGGCCAGCGTCCAGGCGCTGTCGCAACCCGTGAACGCGACCCGTGTCAGTGTAGTAGTAGCTAGCGGCGCGCCCATGCACTTGCATTGTAAGCAAGTTTTCTAGGTAGATACTAGATAGGTAGGACTAGGGCATCCCCGTCGAGAATGGAACTAGTACTACAAGTAGTAGAAGTAGTAGTAGAAGCAGTTCGAGTACAAATAGTCGTAGTGGTCGTCGTCGTCGTCGTCGTTGTCAATAGGAGATGAATCGAGGCATCACTCCACTCCGGACCGAGCGAGCGACCAAACGAATTGCCAATTGACGCCCGCAGAGAGGCGGCGCGCGCTCGCAGACGCCCGCGTCTCTGCGGGCGTCGTCCGTCGCCGCCGCCGCCGCTCGGCAGAGACGCAGCCGCAGCTCGACCACACCGATGAAATTACCCACCTGCCCCCTTCTCTCTCTCTCCTTTTCTCTCTACCTCCCATTGGCGCTCCCCCCCTCTCTCTCTCTCTCTTTCGCTCTCTCTTGCGTCCTCTCCGCTGCCGCCGTTCCCGCTCCTGCTTCTGTTTCGTACCAACCAGAGCAAGCTTGCAGTGTTCGCGCTCACCTTGTTAACACGGTTAGCTGAGTCGACTGAATCGATTTGATCACTCGACCGCTGTTAGCACTTCGTCAGCTTCATCATACATATGGGTATATATATATATATATATATATATAATAACTACCAGCTATATATATATATATATATATATATAATATAAAAACTACCAGCTAACACGAGAAGTAAACAGGTTTGCTTATGCCTAAATCGCCTTAGAGACGTCCCACCTGCCTGGAGAACCTTAGAGAAATGACCGCCATTGTACCGAGGGAAGTCACAAAAGGAAAAGCTGAGCTTTCAGCGCGGTGTAAAACCCTTTTCACAAGATCTTAATTTGTGTTGAAAATAATTGCCTAGAACTTGCCTGTTTTCGACAGCGGTTTTTACAACCCACCGCCTGGAATATTATAATCAACGCGAGTTTATGACCACGGTACTTGTGTAGAATGTTGAGAAATTAACATAGAAAAAATGTATGTTTATTTACATTTATCATCGAGCGTTGCTACATTCCTAAGGGGCCGATCTTATCATCTATCAAACACATATTACTCCGCGGGCTAATGAAGATACGGTCGACCTTTCCTAGGTGTGTGCACTATCTGGCAGAACTGCATCTCAGGTAAGTAGTTCAAAAGGCCGGATGTTGTCTAGATAAAACGTTCCACACCATTTGTCCCAGGTTCGAATAGACCTTTTTGTAAAACATCGCCGACTTTGTTCGGAAATATTGCTTGTTTACATGGGTCTTTCTAACAACAACTTCTTGCGTGGAATAGCGTGGAATGGCCAAGCACAGAATCCAAAGACGAATCTACAATTCATATTTTTCGTCGTTTATCTACCTTATTTGTCCTGAGAGTACCTGTGAAAGCTCACTCATAGCACGGAACTTCTTCAGCTAGAAGCAAGAATCGCCGTCTAATAATATTTAGCAAGAAACGCTGTTGCAATTCTAGCGCAGCACGCCGAAGTCATAACATAGATGTCTTGGTTATGTATTGGGGGATCATGAGGTTCTTAGTGGGTTTGAGGAGGAGGGGGGGGGGGGGGCTAAAAGACGACGCATTCTCTAAATCTATCCTATTTTATGGCAGCAATTAAACTTTAACTTAGATTAGACCAGTGCAACCCTTTCAGAGCGACCAGTGCTCCACCGAATGTGGAATTACATTTTGTGATTTATTTCCATGTATTTAAATATTTCCATATTTCAACCGCAGTCCGTATCAATTTATGTTATGTGAATGTGGCTGGTCGATGTGAACATCATTTCACAAAATGTAAGGTTTCAAGAAAACTAGTTGTCGCATATAAAGAGCTGAACAGACCGACGTATTCGGAAGAAACTTGTGCTGTTGGCCGGCGGAAGGCAAGCGGTCGTGTAAATTACCTCGAAATTCTGCAATACCTAATGTTTGACCTTTTACGTGAAATGCTTAACATTTTTACTTTACGCTCATGAAACAGACACACCCAGGAAAATGCGTATAATCATTGCAGATCTCCATAAAGTCTCATGCTAACGGAGGCTGATACGTAAGCGGCTGGAGTACGCGGCTCCCCCCCCTTTTCAGATGGAAATCCAACATCGAGCGGGGTAAAATGGTTTACCGTAATCATCATGCTTGTTGTGTCATCATGATATGACCGTAGGGGCAGTGCTTTTGATTGTTTTTGACGTAAACGAAACAAAATATGAGAAAGCACATGCTCTCGATTTACGCAAATCGTTTTCAGCACGACTATTCTCATTGGCTGGCCAGGCTGGATGCTTTCAGATAAAGCATAGTTGAAGACCTTGTTGTATTGCTATCGCACAATTTATGAAGAATTGTCCGGCCAGCCATACGGGTGTCCCAAAAATTAGTAAGTTCACTAGCACTCCTAAACAAAACATGTTCTTCCCTAGCCCCACCAATTCATTAGAAAAAAAGCTTAAATTTACGAAATCTACGACCTCCTCAACTCTGTCCAAACTGGATATGGACACCCTGTGTATAGATTCTAAGGTCGTGAGCTAATTCAAGTTTTCATGTATTTTTCAATAGAACTGCGTTTTACAGCGCTTTAGTTGTCGGTTAGAAAATACGTACAATTAATAAGCACAATAAAGTAAAGAAATATGCACTCAGGGCGGTAGCCTCACACAGCATACATTCCGAAAGTGCCGTACATAAACCACTGCACATTGCACAAGCGAAAAAGCATATCAATAAGATCTTGGAACACTCGATACATGCATGTCACGTCCAAATCATAGCCGCCAATATATATGTATATATATATATATATATCATGCCGACGTCGTAAAACTCCTCGTAAGTTACTCTCTTTCTCTACTGAAAGAAATGGTGGGGTAGACTCCATGTAAAAAAGGCTACACTTGGAAGCATGGGTCTGAGTCAAAATAAACTATGTAGCAATTGAATCTCGATACATCGCCCTTTGTATATATATATATATATATATATATATATACACACACATAGGTAAACAGGGAAGGAAAGAGCGAGAATGTATGTAGATCGTCTCGTCGTCTAAAAAGTGTTAGTGAGCTATTCTCATTTCCTAGCAACCTGTTCGACCAAACTGTAAATATGATCATTATGTGTGAATGTGTGTGTGTGTGTGTTTGTCAACGCACCACCCTGTGGCTTTTTAGAACCATCTCGTCCAGCATTAAGATAGTTTGATCACTTCATGCGGAGTTTGTCTATTGTTATGCCGGCGTCACGTCGTCGTCGTCGTCACCAGAGGGCGCACACGTGTCAAAGCAAAAGCGAAAGAACAGAGAGAGAGATAGAACTAGAGAGAGAGAAAGAAGTTGATACAGTGTTCGGTTGTATGACCCCATATCTGCTGCACTGCGTGATTTACAGGATGTCCATTCTACGGTTGTCGGCACTTCCTTCGTCAATGGCTTTGGGCCGGCGAGGGGACGTGGGGTCGAGGATTGGGGGTTTGGTCGACCATCTGAGACATCTTCATCGTCAATAACGTGTTGTTTACCTTTTCTGCGCGTGTGATCTGCTGCGCACAGCGGCAGCATCAACAACAACAACAACAGCAGCAGCCTGCCATGCTACCATTACGAATCCCACCAACAATGATAACAACAACAACAACAACAACAGCAGCAGCAGCAGCACCAGCATTAGCAGCAATCACAACAACAACAACAACGCAGAGCAATAGCGGTTGCAACGGAGCAGCAGCAGCAACAACAACAACAGCAGCGGCAACACAAACAGCGTACCTCAGCATTAGCTCCAGTAGCTACTATAAAGATGATTATGTTATTGTTACATTGCGTTGTTGGCCGGATTGGTCGGGCGAGAGAGCAAGCGGCGAGAGAGCGGCTGCATGAGTGAGTGAGTGCGAACGAAATAAGAACGCGGAATATACATAAATATATAAATCGAGGGAGCAATGAAAATAGCAGCAGCAGGAGCAGAAACGGAAACGACGAGCTGGGGGTATATACAAGAGACTATTGGGGGGGGGGTGCTGATGTTGACGGTGATGGTGACGACGATGATGATGATGACGACGATAGTGGAAATGATAGTCATGATGATGATGGGACAACGGCGGTGGTAAAAGACGTGAGTAAGCTAGACCGCCGCGTCCCGACGCGACGCTTGCGACCAGCCCGGGCAGCCATCCATCCATCTATCCCCATCTTCTTCCTGGGTCACGATTCGATTCAAATTTAAACCTTCCTTGCGCGGTCCGTCCACAACTCTGGCTACTGGCGTCTGTCGTCGTCGTCTTTGTTGTCGTCGTCACTGCACGGCCCCGCTGCTGGCGATAATCAGGTGATGTGTTGTCGCACAATGATGTCGCTCGGAATCGTCGGCTGCAGAACATGTTGGCGGCGGCAGCCGACTTTGGTGCGTACTGCTGGTGCCGCGCTTGTTGTTGTTGTTGTTGCTGTTGTTGTTGTTGCTGCTGTTGTTGTTGTTGCTGTTTTCGTTTTCGTCGCTGTTGCCGCGGCCGCCGGCACCGCCACGGTCGTGACCCAAACCTCCGTGACGCTCCCTGTGATGAAGTTGCCACTTCAGTCGCAGGTGTCTCTCGCTCTCTCTCCTGTTCATCTCTTTTTGAACGTATTTACTTGTCTATATATATATATATATATATATATATATATATATATATATATATATATATATATATATATATATATATATATATATATATATATATATATATATATATATATATATGTATATGCCTGATTTCCATTCTCCGTCCGCCTGTCTTGGTTTATGCTTTGCTCTGCAATTATTCTGAACTGCTCCTGCTTCATCTGCGCTCCATTCCCCCGCCCCCCGCCCTTTGCATCTTCACGCAGCAGATGTCTAAATTGCTGTTCTTCTCTACGATGCAATAACTGTGTCGTTTGTGCGTGTAGCCGGTGACAACGACGATTCGTGCTGATGTTGATGAGTGGTGTTCTTTTTTTTTGTTGACTCACTAAGCATGCATCTTTTCCAGCGAAACAATCTATCTAGATGTCGGCCAGAATCGAGCCACTTACTAGCCAGAATCTCGACATGTAAGCCGTCTCGCCCTTGATCGATCTGTCAGCCTCCTCTCCCGCTTGTCGACTCTTTTTTAACCTGTTTTTCACCCCCCCCCTCTCTCTTCCCCTGTGATCCCTTGTGCTCTCTCTCTCTCTCTCTCTCTTTCGCACTGCCTCGGTACTCTTCTTGTTATTTGTGCCCCGAGTGGTATCAAGGCGGACGCATTATTGGGCGTAACACGTCTGGGATGACTTGATCCGTTCCAAGATCGTCACCAGCGACGAGACACCATTTGTGCCCGCCGCTCGGCACGCCGTGTACGGACAACAAAACGCTGCCGCTTGCTGTTGTTGTTGTGTTGTTGTTTTTGTTGTTGTTGCTGTTAGTGTTGTTGTTGCTGTTGGTGTTGTTGCTGTTGTTGTTGCTGCTGTCCGCGTCGTAATGCCGCCTCGTGTTATTTCTGGCAACAAATTATATTTCCGTCGGAGCGCAGGCCAGCTAGAAGTGTAGAAGCCGCTGCTGCAGCAGACCACTCACTACAGTCGGTGTCCGCAACCCGGGAAAACGATTGTCGTTGGGCGTGCGCGGCTATTGCCTAAGTATGATGAGCGCATAAACAGCCACTGCAAGCGCAGTTCTGCTCGGATGCTCGCTGTTGTCCTTGTTGCTTTTATTGCTTTGCTAATGTTGCTCTTATGCTGCTGCTACTGCTGCTTTTGTTGTTCCGCCTACTGCTCCTGCAGGGTAGAGACGGTAACGAGGCTGCACTCGCTTCACGTTTTGATGACGTTCGTTTCGAGCAGACGAACAGAGATTAAAACGACCGACACACGAACATGGCTTTGTGTAAACGCGCTCGTCAGAGCCAATAAAGAAGCTCATCGGTGTATTGATGATTCATCGACCACACTCTCCAAAGGAAAGGATTTGATCAGCGAACAGTGAACATGGCCCACTATTAGGAAAAGCGTCCGTTTCATCTAAAAAGACCGCCAAAAACACACTCTCATAATTGACATAACATAACAGGGAGGTAATTGGGGAATGGAGGGGTGGTAAAGAGATAACATTTATTATCACAAACAAAAACAGTGTATAGGAAACGGCTCGTAGTGTGACAAAATCGTCTCATAAAAACGCCAAAAACAGCAAATTTAGCATGTCCGCCAGGCCAGCCCAAGCTACTCAGTCAAAAGTGAGAGCCAAGGGAAGACCAGGTATAAGCTGTCTTGCCATCAGAACATTTCGAGCACAGCCGTTTACAAATTCTAGCTAGGGTTCTCAGATCGGGAAGCACTACATAGCGAGCTATATAGTACATTCACTAACGGGATACAGATCATATGGACCTATTGAAAGCAAATCTGAAAGTAATCGACAAAATCAAAGCCAGCTTTCTCAGTTGTCCATCGCACAAGCCGCAACCGGCATGTCTATCTGTTGGTCTCGATTCTTGCTGAATGGGAATACGAATTTGCGGATGTTGATTGGCGTATTTAGAAGACCAGAGGAATTACCACAAACTACTGGAAGGCCCACATTGTAAAAACAGGTACTTCGATACTGGGTTTGCAATACATTAATCTAATATGAAGATATGTATACGAAATGAGCTGCATGAAATAGCGACCGAGTGTGAATGCAAGCTATGCAGGAAATCGTGTGATCTGTATCATCTCCAACAGTGTGCAAAAGCTATATCGCTGATGAAAATGGCGTAGAAAAGCTGTAGCACATATGTGCATAAACCAAATATTGGTTAGTAAAGAATACATTTATAGAATATTTACTAAAAATATCGTTGAATGTACTATAGATTTCTTTTGTGTATGATCTCGCTCGGTATGCTGTTGGTGGGACAACAAAGCATCATTGGCATAGATTACTCCATGTGAACAGGCAACGATTCTTCACAATCTTTGAGGCCAACAATTCTAACGAGCTCAAAAAATTGCATAGATGCATTGGTAACGGGAATATCATTATCTTTCACCAGGTCAATGCAGGTTTTTGCTAGCCATTTCATGTGTGCGTTGTTTTTGTCTCGAAAACGAAACCATGTAAAAAGAAGCTTGGAAATCACTGATCAGCCACGATCTTGTCCAGACCTTGCACGTTCAGATCGTCAAACGCAGATTACGCTTGGTTGCTCAAAATATTTTTGGCTATCAAACAAATTGCGGATTCGCTGGTCGTGCATTGTATGCGTGAAACAAGTTGTCAACTTGCAGAAACGAGGACTTGACTATTGAAAGCGGAGGGACTGCAAAACGAAGTTTGACGAAAATTACATTGAAAGAAAGCGGGCAGAAGGGGGGCAGACGGGGAGCGACGAAAACGACCATTTCGTTTATTATATCGACTCGGACTCGTTGTGGCAAATCTGCAAACCTTTTTGAGCGAACTGCCGTCATACGGCGGTCAGCCGTCTCTGGCACGAACACGCCCAACTCGCTCGAGTCGCCCGAGCTAGCAGAGAGGAGCAGGCAGATCTAGAGAAGCACTGGCGAAATTATGAGGCGCTCGCCGCTCGATTGGTTTGCCTCAGTGCCGCCAGGTGGCGCCATATGTGCGGGCGCCAGGCAAAGTCGACAGACGCGGAGGAACGTCCACAGCGTTTGACTCAAGCTTGCCATCCATTCGCTCCTATTTGTTCACACATTTGGCGTTTGTACATACACAGATAGACAGACGTTTATACATACACATATCAGCAGCAGCAGCATACGCTAGTAGTGGTGGCCATTAGATGCCTCATTAGACCTCAAGTGTGCGATCCTTGATCTCGGATGAAGAACCCGCATGCGCTCAGCAACACAGAAGTGCCGAAAGCCTTCAGTACTTCAGTACTACACATGCGTGTTGGACGAAACGCCCTGTCACACCTAGTCTATTTTCGGGTCGACGACTCGGGTTAGCGATCTGGTCGCTACGAATGGACGATGTACGTGATGTTTTCTTTCTTTTTTTTAGATTTCCGTAAGGCAATGGCCCGTGTACGGTTTTTTCATGTCATGGCTAATTTGAATCCACTCCGGCACTTACCTTGTCTAAATTGGAATCCATGCAAACCAATTTAAGAGTGACCGGTCTGGGTCTCGAACCCAGTCCTCCCGAATGCAAGGCAAAGGCTTTGCCACTAAGCCATCTTGCTCGGTAGGACATCGATGTAGGACATCGATACTCAACGTTACGTTCTTCGTCACGCACACCAGTCGAAAGAGCTGAACAAACGTGACCGATTAAGGTACTGATCAAACGAGTCAACAATCGTTGGGTCCAGTCACAGATTCGTTCTACACTGATTCGGAAGTAATATCTCCTGCCGGTTTCACTATCGGGCTAGCTTCTGTCTACAGAGACATCTTTATGCGAACTCATTTCCAACTGTAATATCTGAGATTCACTTTTCATTCAGCCGTCGATATCGCCCACACAGTTGTACTGAGCTCAACCGTGTAATAACGCAACAAATAAACACATGATATATATATATATATATATATATATATATACGTGAAGGCTTAACTAACCATCCTAACCGGTAAATTATTTTTGTTGGATTTTTCATAAATAATATCTTAAATATGTATCACGTTTAGTATTAGCGTAATTATAATTATGACTCGCATAACTGCTGTCTCGACTAAAATGAACGGTTCTTGAAGCGTGACTTCTTATTTCGCTAACCTAACGGTTGAGGTCCGGCAACGACTACAACGACGGTACCAATATGGCCTAGCCACACACGTTCAGGTGCTCGCCATGAGCGACTAACGGACGGACACCTGATTTATTGCCACTTTTATGCACTAAACAATAGGAGCGCGACAGACAGCGGTGAAGCACGAGAAATAGGTAAAAAGTGAAAAGAAAGAGATCTAAGATGATTGGTGGTACCTTAAGCTGGCAAACACCCGACACACTCAACAACATGGTTACGCGTCAGCGGCCGGAAGTCGTCCGTTCAGTACTTTCCGATGGCAACGAATGTTCCCGTAAAGCATTCCATTACCAAAAAGTCATATCTTCACATTCGAGTCTTCCCGCCTCAGCCGTCTAGTGACAGAGATAAGAAATGCAGACATTTAGCCATCTGCTTGATTTATGTATATATATATATATATGGGGCAATTACACTGCATTCTAATAATGTTATATATGACTTGGATGGTAAGTTGTAATGTTTGTGTGTCAAAAACTGTTTTAGATAAACATTTGTAAATGCCCTCCGTGAACGTGTACACTTGTTACACGTCACCACTATAACCCCGTCTCAGCAGGGTACCTAAAACGGGCGCGGCGTTGTTCCGTTGTATCTTGAGGGAGGGCCTCTGTCGTAGCTATTCTCTGTGGCAAGGGTAAGTGCCCTTTTATAGTCCTTAATTAGCTTTCCAGTGATGGGGCCCGGTCCCTCCAACTTTTCAAATGCAAATGTGCTGAAATCGTGAGTGCAGCTGATAGACGTGTATTTTCGGCGTTTACTACCATCTGGACTGCGTAAAAGGGGCAGGGAATCATGCATATATATATATATATATATATATATATATATATATATATATATATATATATATATATATGCACAATTCACACCTCTATTGAGATTTTAAATTATTACGCTGCATCATCTCTTGAGCCCAATTGACGCAGTTTAGCTTATAGGATTTTAAAGAGTTACTTTCAATCGTAGAGTTATGGCTATTCCTTCTTTTTTCTCCTACATAGTTGTGCAAAATCTACATTTGCGGGAGAACCAGTCAACGCATAATATAAGGAAAATGTACGCCTAAAAGGCCACTCTCAGGCAATGGCATATTTAATGCCCATTATTTTCGTACCAAAGTGATTGTGCTACGTGACGTAATTGCCGAGTAACTAAGCTTTTTTTGACATCCATATCGAAAGCGAAAGCATGCATACTTGCATAGGGTGTATGAGAACGTTAGGTACATATTTTGGGGTTTGATAGAACTCGGCAAGAAAATCATTTTTCCCAAGGGAAGGAGGGGGCGGACCCATCTTGGCACAATTTTGCGGTTCTGAACGTGAAAGCTTTAACGTAAAACATAATAACGATGGCTGTCAAAAAAGCTTAGTCACAACTAGGTCACGCAGCACCATCAGTCTTGTACGAAAATAATGAGCATTAAATTTGGGATTGCCTGAGAGTAGTCTTTTGAACGTACATTATTGGTCGTAATGGCAACATTAGACGGTTTTGCACGTAAAAGCGTTAACGTAGGACATAACAACATATCGGCTTTTTGCGGCTTTCCTTAATCTGACTATTCGCTTTTTGCTACGCAACCTAGCGAAGTGTCTTTGATTATGCAATTTTTCGCCGAACACGCCGGTATAATCGGTTCCTTCACGCGTTGGCTGATTCTCTCGCAAACGTAGATTGTGTACAACTATGTAGGAGAAAAGAGGCAGGATAATCACTTTTATAAACTTCATACACATACATATACATCATCCTTAACAGCATAGTTAGTCGATTGAATCTGATATCCATATATGCTGCAACCGCGGATATTTTTTCTCCCTGATGCAAAGAGAACCAAATTATAATCTTGACTCTAAAATGCGTAATTTCTAATTATGTCGAAAATGCAACATGATTATTACCTAGCTCTCGATGTGATCGCGGAGTTCACGAGCAACACGGATTTATCTAAAACTCCAGGGGTCGACTTTTCTGAGCCTTAGACTCTTGACTTGTCTGATCATGTCACTCACTTGGTTTAATCCCTAATGGTCTTTACTTATAACAAAGATTGATGCTTTTAAACAGTTAATTTAATGTCGAGTATATCGATATTTTGCTACTGTAAGTCTCTATAAAAGCCTTATTTTGACAAAACTAAACAATTAATAAGTGATGCGCAAAAGTTAGTCTCACAGAGGCTACGGATGAATAAATTCCTTAAAAGTGTTCAAAAATTCACTACGCTGCCCGAGGCTGAGACATTCATTCTATCACCAGCAAACTTTCAAACTAGCGACTTCATATAAATGCATTTGATTTTTGCAGTAGTAAAATTCGTGTTACATTACAAACACTGTCTGGAAGCAAATGAAATGAGTACTTGATTATATAAACGGCCAAATTTGTATTTTGTCTAGAAATAATGTCCCGGATATACGCATATGTATATATACACCATGAGCTTCAACCCCAGCCATAGCGCAATGTTAGCTAATGGTAAAAAACGTGAGCTATTATTCTTGAATTGGATGGTCCGCTCTTAGAAGCAAAGCCGTCTATGAATATCTTAGATTTAATGTCGATCATTTTCAACCATTGATTTCTAAAAATGTCAAGCTTGTCAGTAACCCGGAAAAAGCACTATGATAATAAACTAGACAATTATCGCCTATCGTTAGAATATACGTGAAAAAGGCTTCGAATTTTTTGTCCAATTTATAGCAACATAGAATAAGCAAAGAACGGGGAATTGCAGAGACGTTATTTGCCGTTTGTGCAAAACTGAGTGAAAGCGTTAGCGAAATGTTATGAGCGCATCACATAAAAAAAAACTCAAAGTTAGTTCTAAAAGGGACGTCAATCTTTACAATGCTGTCAAAAGGTTGTGTCAGAACGAATATAGAAGCAAATCAATATGCTTGATCCGTATGCACGGCTCATGATAACACAAGGTTATGACAATTTGCTGTGTCCCTGATCTCGATTTAGCTCATGAGATAATAAAGGGCGCGAATAAGTGAGTACGAAATGTATATTATTTACATGTATGTATATATATATATATTTTTTTTTTCTTTTCTTTTATGCGTATATATTTACGTGTCCTGAAATATCAGTTGGCAGCAAGTTTGTTCTAGCTGCCAGCCGCTGAAAATGTAAATTGCTCAATTTGTTCTTTGCGGGGATGCCTCGACAGCTGATGTAACGTCTGAAACGAACGGAATTGAATCTACCTACGCAACACGATATGGCCAAGGCCTTGGAAGTGCCGAGCGCTTCATATCGGGTGGCGTCGTCCACTTACCGACCAGAAGCATCTTCTCTTACTTATTTGTCGTTCTCGTTCTCCGCTCGCCGGATGTCGATTTGGATTGAGAAAAGGATACTAAAAGAGCTATGCAAATGATACCGCTCAACTTCAACTACAAATTGCAGCTATAGCATTTACTGCACTACGCGCTTACCCCGGTGTCCCACCACCCCCGTGAATGCCATGGTTAGCAGCTATAATAGCAGACGTAGTGTGGTAAACGCTAAAATCAAGTTCTTATGGGTCTAGTTGTTTTTTGTTTCATTTGCCTATGTTGGATTTAGTTAGCTCTATGCCGTTTTCTTGCCATTTTTTGAGACGATGAGGATACGTAAGGGACTTGGGGCAATCAGCGGCAATATTACTTTCTAAGCGTGCGATGTAGTCAAACATCTTTAGTCCGGGTTGGTCGCTCAAGGTGGGCACTAATTTGCTCCAAGTCCATCTGTTTATAGTCAAGCTTCTCCGAACAAATTTAATCAAACGAGTTGTAACGTGCTTACTCACACAGTATCACAAAAGCACAGTGTGTAACATGAGTTGTATTCTGGATGAGATTCTATCTAGCAGCACATAAAAGAACCACTCCGCGTGAAATAGTATCTCGTTTACAGTCATCTATGTTTATTGCGTTGTCAAGATAACTTTCACCACAAGGTCACCGATTATTAAGTCTGCGGTTGTTTCTTTCCGCCCGCCTCTCACCCACAGACATCCTTCATCTCTCATATATATTTATATATATATAGAATGTGTTTCAGTTCCTATAAACAATTTCAGTCGTCGTCGTCGTCGCACCCAATCAGGGGTGTATTCGTTCATTTCTTACTTCCGCTCGAGGTTGGTACGTACAATAACGTCATAGATTCTATCCCGATATCCGGATCGGAACTGGCCACAAAGCTATTGCGCATAAAACGATCGGCTCAACGAAAAGTGCCGCCTCTTATCAGGTCGGCCGTCATCTAGGAATAACCGTAGAAATAATAACGATCATCGTAATAATAATAGAAATACTAATAATAATAATAATAGTAATACGCTTTACTAATACTATCTAGTCTTCCTTCTCTATATGTACAACGCCAAACGATTTGTAGTCTGGCACGTATAATGAGTAATATTCTATGATGTTCGTTGCGGGCTCACGGACGAGCAGGTAATGGATCACAATTTTGTCGCCTCGCCACGAAGGGGCGCGACACCCGCTATTGTGATCATCGTTTTAAGTCTGCCAGTTCAGTTCGTTGACTGTTCATTGGCAATCTGTACAAAGCTAGCGTCACACAACACCAACGACAACAACAAACATTCTAAGATCACTTATCACTGCCGACATAAACATAAATAAAGTGGGCAACCTATAGCTGGATACGAGGCCAACCGACCATCAGTTACACGCTACCCATCGACAGATTCACAGTTGTTAACGTTTCCCTTCCCAGGCCTGAAATAGCCTCATGCAAAGATGCGCTCATATATATATATATATATATATATATATCCCGTGTTAAAATTCCGTCGAGCCACGTTACAGCTCTGTTTTCTGTGTGAAAGTTAAATACTAACTCTAAAAGATTCCGAAATGCTAGCAACGATGAAATGTTCTCCAACTAAACCAATAACTGGCAACGTAACGGAACAGACTGATTCGACGACTCTTACAGAAATAGCTTACAATCAGTTCTGCTCGAACACTTGTGCATTCAAACGGTGGCACCCGCTTTGATAGTAACATCTCGGTGTTGTTGTCACTAGGCTCTTATTCTCGTTGGCGTTGCGATACTTAGAGATATTGTTGTCATTCCTTTCTTGCCTTCAACGGTTCGTTATGTCGTTTTTGTTGTTTGTTGCTACTTCTTGTTACCCTCGCGCTCTGTTGTTGCTGCTAATCGTATTCTAGGGGTTTGCCCTTGGTGTGTCTCTTATTGCTGTTTGTTGCTCTCACGTTGTTCTTGTTGCTCTTACTATTTTTCAAGCGATGTTGCTCTTGTTGTTTTTGTTGTTGTTGTCCTTGTTGTTGTTGTTGTTGTTGTTGTTGTTGTTGTTTCTGTTCTTGTTGTTAGTGGTTGCGTTTGTGCTTATTAGCGTCGGTGCAGTTCTTATTGACATCGTTAAACGAAGCCGCCTATTATTGACCGCTTGCGTCTAAGCCAAAGATGCAACCATTTATGACAATGATAATGATGCTGCTGATGATGATGAGGATAGTAAGGCTTCTTCTCTCCGATGAGTACAGTCCTTTTATATGTGCTTAAATATATGTACAGAAATGCAGTCGATTGGGCAGGATGCACGTGCAGTGTCGTTTTACTAAGTGTCACCACACCACTTAGTAAAACGACAAACGACAAAAGCGACTTTGATCTTCCGCGGTCTTCAGGTCACCTCAATGAGGCACTCACGGGGTCACCACGTCATCAGAACGCTTCAAACTTCAAATTTGGCCACCTGTTGTAGTTATCGACCTGGGTAATCCTTAGTGATAATGATGATATCGAATGGGCCGTTGGTGGTCATGATGATAATACTAAACGAAATCAATAGGACTAAACAGTTAAAGCTTATCGGGACGAACATACTGGCATACGGGGAGATGTGAAAAAAAATTCGAAACGTGAAGCAAGAGAGAGAGAGAGAGAGAGCGGGAGCGAGAGAGACAGAGAACGACCAAGAACGTAAGCAAGCGAGAAAGACAGCGAGAGCGAAGATTTTAATCTTGTCTGCTTCCCTTGTGTCTATCTGTGTGACTATGTGGACCAGTTGGCCAGGTGTCCCCTACTGTACCAGCAGCAGCCGCCTGTGAAAGCGCACAGGCAATAAATGAACGAAGGAATGCGCTACACTGCACTCACTGCACGTGGATCAAAATTGTCCCGAACGCCTCTTCCGGAACGCCCTGCTTGTTTGTGGCCCTGATCCGTCGGGTCATTGGTCGGCCCATCGGCGGCAGACGCCTATCGTCGCTGACCCGTCCCGCGTCGCAACCTTTGGCAACCTCGGCACGCGTTCCGCGCTCTTCTTACCTCACCTGCCGGTCATTGGTGGCTGGGATGTCGTCGAGTAATCATAGCGGCTAGATAGTTCCCCTTGCCCTTCTCCCCCTTTGCCTCGTACGGCAGTCATCTGTGTGAAGTCATCCCAACAACACGGGGCGCGGGGGACAGGAAGCAGATGTACTGACAGACGTTGCACATGGCTGCATGAGTCCCGCAATCGTGTGAAGACAAGAGGAGACGGGTTCCGTACCACTGCTGCATGCAGCCTGAACTAACCCAATAGTTAAATCCCGTTACTCCATCTCTATTCTCCTCCTCCCTCTCTCTCTTCCTCTCTCTCGGTGTCTGATTTAGCTCGTCAACCTATTCGTACCGTTACGTTATGTTATTATAATAACCATCATCATTATCATCAGCAACATCATCATCGTCATCATCATCATCATCTTCACCTTCATTACCATCACCATCAATAACACCACCATCATCATCATAATCACCATAGTAAAAGCATCAAACCTCATCACGAAAAGCCTCAGTTTAACACAGCAGGTGGTACTGCTCTACTCTAACTGACCTCATGCTTGTTGTTCGCTCCGAACTGCCGTGCAGACAGACTTGGCGTGATTTGACGTTGCGCCTGCACGTACATAACCAATCAACCAATCAATCAACCAGACTGCCGACCAATAAGTAAATAACTAACTAACTACACTAGCTAACTAGCAATCGATCGACACCTACTTCGTTAACTACTAAGTACTTCTTCAACGTGACGCCGCAGTAACGACAGTTTTGCCACTACCCGAACTACTACTCCTTTAACCACTACCACTACGTGCTGATGCTACTGCTACTGCTTTTCCACCTTCACTCTTCCTACGTATCCTAACAGATCAGCTCTGAGACTGCTCTTTTTGCTTGTTGCTACCAACATTGTTCGTTGCTTGGTATAGTTCACACACTCATATCGATATATATATATATATATATATATATATCGCATCTACTTTTACGTTGAGTGCTGTGCTTCTCGTACGGAGAGGCTATGGCTAAAAGGACTGTTGGCGTTGCTGTTGCCGCTACTGCTGCTGTTGTTGTCGTTGTTGTTGTTGCTGCTGCTGCCGCTGCTGCTGTTGTTGTTATTGTTGTTAGCAGTTGATAACTGTTGTGGGCCGGACGCACTCGGAGGCCGTGTGCTGCTCGGCGAACCGACAGGCGAACTCGAGGGCGACGCCAAATGGGGCGGCTGCAGGGCTGCGCTGCTGCTGCCGCTGTTGTTGGTGTTGTTGTTGTTGTTGTTGTTGTTGTTGTTGTTGCCGTTGCTGTTTAAATGTGAAACGGCACCTCCGAGTAGAAGATGAGAAGAACCCGACAGGGACGGCGGAAGTGCATGAGGGAGAGCGCCTTCTCTCGGCAGTACCCCGGCCAAAAGTAGTTCGTGATGGTGGTGATGCGGCGAAGACATTAGCTCAGGCCGTACAACACATTGCGTGGTAGCGGCGCCCGTCACCCCACGGGCCTGCAACGATGATGGCGAACCACCTCCGGCCGCTGCCGTTGCCGCCGCTGCCGCCGCTAGGACGGCCGCCAGGGGTGTGCCCACAGCGTGCGTTAGGGGGGGAGGTGGTGAACCAACGTCGACTGGCGGACTGCGGTGCCCGGTGGGGGCGTGATCGCGGGGTAGCGGGGGTGGCGGCGTCTCCGAACCGGCCAGCAGCATCCCCGTCGCCGACATTGACGGTGATCCGATGCCAGTCGTGGTCGTGGTTGTTGTGGTCGTGACGGCACCGGCGGAACTTGGCGGCCGCGCCACCGTGGGCGCGCCGGCGGAGGGTACATTTACTGTAGAATCCCCCGCCGTCGTCACTGTCGGAAACATGGGCGGCCGAAACGAGGATAGAGGTTTCTGTTGTTGTTGCTGTTGCTGCTGCTGTTGCTGCTGTTGTTGTTGTTGTTGTTGTTGCTGCTGCTGTGGTGTTTGCTGCTGCTGTTGAAGCGCTGCTTGACGGTAGAAGACGTCTAATGCTGCCATAGCATTTACTGACGTCTGGGGGGTAACTCCGGCATAGCTTTGCAACCAGTACGGTGCTGTCTGCAGCATTCGTTGGACTGCGGCGTAGTTTCCCGCCTCTGCAAGCAGCTCGAGACCAACTGCCGTCTGCCGTTTCCACTTTGTCCTGCAGATACACGAAACGAAGCCAAGCAGCGACTCTTGGTTAGATCGTTGCGAACAGCAACATGTACAAAAACAGCAATCTTCCCAACTAAAACATTACTCTGTTTAATGTCGTCTCAAAATATCGTCGAGAGACAACGACAACTATAACAACAATAGCTTTTTAAATGCTGCGGCCCAGTGCTTGCAACTAAGTTAGAGGTACTACAGCGCGTAATACGCGATGAATTGTAATTAACGCTTCAGTTTCGACTGAGCAATGGGGAAATCGTGCCTCTCGGGTCATGTGGATGAGCGAGGACATTAACCTTGACTAGGAATCTGATTTGCGCCTATAGGAGATGCAACAAGCCAACGCATATATATACATACATATATAAACATAAAGTACGTACCGTCGGTTCTGATACCAGGTTTTCACCTGCGTGTCGGTCAGGTTAAGCTTAGCTGCTAACTCCATACGATCCTGCACGCTGAGGTACTTCTGACGTTCGAAGCTCTTCTCGAGCGTCTGCAGCTGGTGGTCGGTAAGGCAGTTCGGGCTTTTCTCTGCTTTTTCATCTTGAGGTTGCTGCACATATTGCCAGATCCACCGCTTGGCGGGGAATCGGTCGCTCGCTCCGGACTATCACAACCACCTGTAAGCAGCGGCAAGAACAACAAATACAGAAAATCTTTAGCATATAGCCAGCATCACTATCATCCCACCATTATCAGTCAGCATTATTGTATGCATGATTTAATGAATCGACATTCGTAGTCGTCGTCGTCGTTATTGCGGACACACAAACATAACCAATTGTACAAGCATAACCGCATTAGCTATTAGTCTATATACTGCCGCTAATACTACCATCACCACCGGTTGGCCGCAAAGACTACTTCTACCACCACTTATTCTAGATTTCCACTCCTATTCTCTGATGTAGCTGATCTGGCCATTGGTTGCACGTAAGCGACCGACGTCATCCCGTCGAACGTCACCTCCCAAGTGAACACAATCAATTCCACTACTACTAACTACTACTACTTCGATTACTACTGCCGCCAGCACTTCGACTACGACGACGATGATTGCCGTTTGAAGAATAAACATCTTCTCACAGAATTATGATGGCGCGAGAGATGTGTGTTCTCCCTACATGCGAGTTCTTCCTACTGTTCCCTGCCTGACGCTTGCGGCTCTCTCTCTCTATATATATATGTGTATACATATATATATATATATATATATATATATATATCTTACTCTTCGTCACGGCTAGCAAGCCCAACAAGATTTATTTTTCTGCTTCTCTCTTCCCCCCCCTCCTCCACCTCCTCTATCTCGTATCGGCAGGAGGTTCAGGAAAATGTGCATTTATCAATCTGTAGCGGCGGTATCTGTAGAGTGAGAGTCTGCCCAGGCAGTCAAGGCATAATTTGGGCATCTTGGCGGACGAATGGCTCGTTAATGTTGCTTGCCGTTCGCCGTTGCCATCGCCGCCGCCGCCGCTGCCGTTCGAATAGGTCTGGCTGTCTGGCTCCGTGAAGTCTGGCGTCAGCATCACGACTCGATCACGTTCACATCGACTTCGTTCGGACTACTTCGTTCGTCGCCTGCGTTCGTCGACATGGGCGGCGACTTCAGTCAGTGGCAGTGGCAGCAGCAGCACCAACAACTAGACTTCGGCGCAACGACAGCAACCGGGGGGGCGGGGGGGGGGGGGGTTATAGAGGCGGGATTTACTAGTAGGCAAAACATTGTCGAAGTCGTGCTCCTCACACAGTTGCTACCTCATTACATCAATAGTCGAGCTGAACGTAAACTGTGCATTTCTTTCGTGCTCTTTCTCACTCAATATCTCGCCTGCTCGCTCGCTCGCCCGCCCGCCCTCTACCGCTCTTTAAACAAAAAGAAACAGAAGATAAAGCATCAAACCGCCACAGCCGCCTGCGCTGGCCGTCAAATCGTATCAATACGGCATTCTAGTGCTACATTGTTATAGTGTTTATTGATGATGGTGATGATGATGATGTTGTTGTCGTTGTTGTTGTTTTGGTTGTGTTGATGACAGAATCTGAGTAAACAGAATTTCTTTTCTCTCTCTCTCTCTCTCGATTTCTTTGTATCTCTAATACAACCGCCACTACGTATCGAGTCGGTGATCTTCTATCTCTCTCTTCCGCTCGCTGTCTCGTTCATGTTCCGGCGTTGCTGCCGTTGCATTAATAATGATAAATTATTATTAATAAGTTGAATATTTGGAAGATGTGTTGTTGCCAGGCACATTGGTACCATCATGGTCAAGATGTCATTGCTGCCGAACAGCAACAACAGTGGCGATGGTACAAGTATAAATGGCTATAGGTGCTGGTGGGGTGGTTAGATGGTGATCATCAATTTGACGTCATCGAATCCAGCCAAAAAGACAAGAACAACAACAGCTGCAGCAACAACAACGACAACAACAACACCAACAGCCATAACAACACCAGCAGATCATTGGTGACTATCGATTTGAAGTGCAAACGCGGAATACATTCGTCGCCACCAGCGTCGAAACACCAGATAAGTAGAAGAGTCAGTGTAGTCGACGGATGATACCCAAACACCCATCTTCAGTCAAAGTCACACTCACAGTCGATACACATGTCGATAAGTACATTGAGTGGTAACGTTACGCCTGTATCTGTTGTTATTGTAGCAGTTGTCGGCGTTTATATTGCTGTTGACGTTGGCGTTGTTGTTGTTGCTGTTGCTATTGCTGTTGTTGTTGTTGCTGTGTGCGTCCAGAACTATGACACGTCAGCAGCAGCAGTAGCAGCCAACGACAACAAAGGCACTATGACGTTTATTGAGTCGGCTTTTTCCAAGATAACTTTTATTGCTGTTGTTGTCGTTGTGTTACTCTTGTAATTGTTGCATTTATTGTTGCGGTAGCTATAGGTGCGGATAGTGTTTTGCTGTCGTTGTTGTTGTTGTTGGTTTTGCTGTCGTTGTTGTTGTTTTTGCTGTCGTTGTTGTTGTTGTTGTTTTTGCTGTTGTTGTTGTTGTTGTTTTGGATGTCGTTGTTGTTGTTGTTTTTGTTAAATGTAAAGAAGCCGTTTGGCCGAGCAAGAATTGCAAACAGCGCTACTCAAAGCCGTAGCTTTGGTGGCCATTTGGTGGTGACGACTCTAGCCATTTGGTGGTGACGCTCGTGGCAGCATTGAGTCGGCATGACTAAATAAATGAGTGGTTAACGGCTGCGCTCGGGGCTGGGGTGCGGTGCGGTGATTTGGGGTAGGGTGAACATGCCAAACAGAAATGTTGGCCATCGTCCTTGTTCATCGCCGTCGTTGTCGTCGTCGTAGTCGACAACGTTTACAACAAGACGGTGTAAACGTGCGTCGTTACTTCGGCCAGACCGGTGAAATGCGTGCATTCATTCGGCGAATGTATTGAAAAAGACGTTGCCGACTGTTAGTAGCTGTATATCTGTGTATATCCAGCGACAACGACAGACAGCGCATGTGGATGTTGTGTCATTTATGCCCAAGTGCTCTGTAGATGTTGTTGCTGCTGCTGCTGCTGCTGTTGTTGTTACTGCTGCTGTTGTTGTTGTTGTTGCTGTCGTTGTTGTACTACCCCTTCTCGATACATTTATTGTAACAGTTGTTTGTTGTTGCTGCTGTTTTTGTATTCTTTGTTTGCTGTTATTATTGTTGTTCTCGTCGTTTCTCAGGAATCTGCCTGGTTTGCTGCTACATACGATTTCTACGGAACATGTTTACATAGTTATCGTATGAGGTCGTGCTTTGTCTGCAACGTCCACCACCGTGTCCACATGCAGTCAACGGCTAAGTTGAGTCTGGGGCCAACGAACAACTTCAGGAAAGTTGCTTGCAATGCGTTCCATCATTTCCGTGCGCTCCGTCTGAAGGAAATCGTTCAGTCTGCCGGTCGGTTAATGTTTGTTTGCTTTAGCAAAAGAATATTTGTAGTCATTATTGTTATAGGGGTGGCCTTTACTATTACCCATCGGTGGCCATCGTTCACGGCGGGGGACATCGACTAGATCTAGTCGGCTCGCTAACAAAGACTTTTGTCGCGTGTCGCGTTTGTTGGGAGCCAAATTTCTCTCGGTCTCTCCATATCTCTCTCTCTCTATTTATTTTCTCCCTCCCTTTCCTCTCTCCCCGTCTCTCTCTCTCTCTGTCTCTTTTTGCTCGTTCTTTTGTTTACTGTTCAACTTGTTGATGTGCGTATCAAATGCTAGAGAGAATCTCATCGATTCCCGCTAGCTCGTCGTTCAAAACCAACTCGATGATGATGATGATGATAGTGATCCCTCGATGTATCGAGTTGCCAAAGTAGCCGTTCGAGGGTTTCATAAGGCGACAAAGCTACTACCATTACAACAATAGCGACCACAACAACAACAGATCTTCTTACTACTGCGGCCATAACCTAAAGTAGGCGGCATCTTGCCATTCTGAAACGCCGACCAACTTCTGCAGCATTCAGATCTATCTACTGTGCCTATGCACATAAGAATATATATATATATATATATATATATAAACTGTAGCGGCAGATAGTTGCGCTTGCCATAGACAGGCTATTTGAGAGAAGAGAGAAAATAACGAGCGGGGGGGGGGGGGGTTGACTCAATCAAGCCGACGCCGCCCGGCTATCGGCCTTGTTGCCCCTGCCCGTCCGCCCCCCTCCCCCGCGTCTCTCCTCTCCCCGTTTCCCCCAGCCCCACCCGACGTCGATCTATTGACGACGGCGGCGGCGGCGATGGCGGCAATGGTGACGTCGTTTTAACGACCGTTCGCAGAACGACACAACCAATCCGGTGACGAGATGCTGACGGCAAAACAGCAACAAATGCCAAAACACCAACAACAGGGCAGAGTAAGCAAGTGAGTGAAAGTGAGAGATACGACGCGAGCGACAAGCAGAACAACAACAAGATGGCCATTGCCACACGGCAGCGTTGCCATCGTTGTCGTTGCCGCAGCCACCACCGTTGGTTGGTTGATTCGAACGCGTTTGTGCGGCAGCTGCTTAACTCAGCGAGCGTCTTGTGCGGCGGTTGTCGTTTGGTCTCCGCCTGTCTCTCTCTCTCGCTGTCTTGATAGCGTTAGATGTTTCTTGTTTTGTTTGAGCTGATGTTATTGTTGTTGCTGTTGTTCGTATTGTCTTGTTGTTGTTGTTGTTGTTTTGGTGTTGATGTTGTTCTGTTGCTTGCTGCTGCTACCGCCGGTGCAGGTGCCACTGCCGCCGCAAGTCGACCGTTTATTGTATATTTCTGCTTGGTCTTAGTAGGCTGATGACGTGCTGAGCATGCTGTTATGATCATCACATCATCATCATCATCATCGTGACCACCAAAACTGTCGTTACAATCACGCGATGCGCCTGCTATTATCGCTATTGTTGGCGGGGGATTTTTGTCGCGACATAGTCGAATCGTTTCTCGATATTGCTGAGCCTTTTTTAGCAATTTTTTTAGAATGCCTTAACGTCAAATAACGTACAACGGAAGTACTAAAGAAACAAACGTTCAAGCTTACTGCCATAGCGCGAACCAGCAACACGCAACATACATGCATAAATATATATATAAATGTAGGCGCGCAACGACAGATTGTTATAAGGCCCTAGGATTCAATTAACCTTATCGAACCACGTATTCAAATGACGTTCAATTATCGGCAGGTGATTATGTGCCAAGTTTGCGCACATATATGTGGAAGATTAATTGAATAGTAGTGAATAGTATGGTGCGGAACGGCTGGCGGCCAGTGCAGTAATGACACAGATCGCAGATGATTGGGGGTACGTAATTGGGGAAAGAGAAGAGGTCAACCATGTTTTGTAGGCGACGTCAGACGTCGAGCATGGCACTCACTTGCAGCGCCGGGGGGGGGGGTTCGTTTCTTCAAAGCTACGCCCCCTCTCCCACGTATACCAATACGATTGCACCGACCGGGTTACACATCGTTGTTGGCCAGCCAGCCGGTAAGAGCCACTATGCCACGAGTCCGCCTCCATTAGACAACAGCAGCCGTTATTCACCCCTGTCATGTTAGCTGCCCTTCACCGATCTCCGAACCTTCGTCCCGAATGCCTCCCCCCGAACCCCCGTGCTCCCGTCTCCTCGCCTCTGACCCTAGTAGGGACAGCGGCAATAGATTATGAGCAGCGAACAGATCAGAAGTGCAGCGGATTGAGGACAAAAACCTTCTGACTCCTCGGGCCACTAATATCAGCCGTGGCCACCGAACGAATGGCTTATTGTTGCTCGCTAGGGCTCCATGGAATCGATTGAACGTCGACATCGATATCGAAACAACGATAGCCTCTCCTCCCCCAATTGCCCCACTATTTATTTGTGCCGTTCTTATTCGATTCAGGGTACGAATTAGAGGCACAGGGCACCACTTCACTTTCGCCTAAACAACAGCGGCAGCAGCAGCGGTAACCGATACGGCAGCAGATAAAACAAACGTTTTCGTACAGCTTAGAGACGTGCAGGATATTATATATCGTTCCGCGTTTTGGTCTGGTACATACGCTATGATGTCCACAGCCTACCAGACTCACTGCCATGACACTGCTGTTCTCGATGACTGGCTATGTCACTGAACGATTGGCTCCTGCAGACCGCTCTCAGCGAGCCACTCAGGTTATTTCAGATGATGGCAGGGCACGTGGGAGCGGCAGTGGCGGCAACGGAGCCGCCACCTGACAGCGGCTAGCCTTTGAAGGCGCGGGTCAGACTCCAACACGAGGGCAGAGGTCGGTGATGGCGTACGAGAGCACGCGTTCGGCGCATCAACAACAACAACGGCAATAAGAACCCTAGCTGTGGCAACAGCAACAACAATTCTAGCTGTAGCAACAGCAACAAAAACAACAACATTGTCAACGACAACATCTACATCAACAATAACAAACGTCAATAGACCAAGCTCCAAATGGCATACACAGCAGAGATGCATTGTGGATGGCTAGCTTGATCGAGGTCTGGTTGTCTCAGGTTGTCATATCTTATTGGGCATGACAAGCAGCCGCCGAGCAGTCTGTCGCGATCTAACGGAATTCTCATGGAAATGAGATCCGAGCCGCTATTAGCGTCATTGATGGTCTGTGTGGGTTAGAGTTTTTGCTGTTGTCTTTTACTTCTCTTTTTGTATGGCCGCCGGATTTTAAGAGGTGTACAGGTCGCCGTCAGCTTCGTAGAAGAGGCAGCAGAAACAGCAACTATGTTACTTAACTCCGCCTTGATCGACCCCTAGCATTATTAGCAGTAACGTGTTGGCCATTGACCGGCCGGCACTCTAATTATTATCGACGGAGCGATAACGGAGCGAGCGGCCCTCGTCGTCACTCGATAAGAATATTAATCAGCAGAGTAACGCCAGAGTAATGTCAAAGGAATAAGGAATCGGAAATGTAAATATACGTACACATCTACATAACGACGTTGTTGACAATAACCACGCCAATGACAACAGCAGCATTAACAACGCTAAGAGGAATAGTGATATAATTAAAAAAACAGCAAATTCAAGACGAGGATATCATAACGAGCTCAAAATCGTCTCCTATCAACAACACAATGGTTCCTCACATTCGCAAAGTCGGAAGACAATGAGATAAGCACGCGATCCCTTGATGGCGAACGAACAACGCGAGTGCGCCGGATACCATGGGGCAGGATATCTAGCCGTCCAATAGGTTGCCAAGTTATCGAGGAATTATCAAGGTTAACCCCGTTTTGAAGATTGTGTGTAGGTTGCACATATTTACCCAGCTAACAGTTTGCGTTTACTTGACCCCGATAATAATATAAATGAAAAAGCTTCAAGATTTTTTTTTTAGTATGGGTTCTCTAGAGCCGCGGATGCTGTCTCTGTTGCGTGGGGCTGCTTGATCAATTTTTCTGAATCACGGCAGTTACCCTAAAAATGAGCGGCGTTTTTACCTACTTTTTGCTTGAATACTGCTTTATTCGTCTATATGCAGAGTGTGGGTGTTTCAGTGAGCGGGTGGCGTAAAAAGTTGCCCCTCCCCCTGATAGGCAACTCCAAAAAAATCCTCAAAATAACTCAACTGCCGTTTAGTAAATCTTTCGTCTCACTCAGGTGCGTGGGAATGGGATCAACAGCAATGATTACCTGATGAAACAATCGTTACGACAACAACAACAGTAATAATAAGCATAGGTACACAAGTAAACGACAATGACTTGGTTGAAGGCAACAACAGTCAAATAGCAATTACTGCAATGCGAGCTAAAGCCTAGAAACAACAGCTGCAGCAGCAGCAGCAGCAATAACCAAACGAAAACACTTACTGGAACATCAACGTTAGCAACCATAACAACAACAACAACGGCAGCAACAAAAACAGTAACAATACCGGTAGCAACAACAACAACGACAACATCAACAACGACGAGACGACGTCAGGTGGGAAGCAGTTTTTCAGGTGCAATGACGCAAGGAGGGAGTAACGAAACTTGGCACCAACCACTTTGTGAATTCGTCGTTCACAGCCTGCCGACCGGAGCCCCAGCAAGAACAACAACACCAACAACAACAACAACAACGGCAGCAGTAGCAGAAACTGTAGTGCTAAAAGTTGCAGGCAGGGGGCACTGCAAGGAGCCGTATGCGGGTCACTAGTATTACTACTATGACGACGACGACAACGACGAGGAGTACCATTACTAGTAATAGCAGTAGTAGTTGTTGTTGTTGTAGTTGCTATTGCTGCTGTTGTTGCTGTTGTTGCATGGCCGAGCTTAGCAAAATGATGGGAAACACTCCCAGCAATGGTGATGCTGGTTTCAGTAGAAGTCACCGTCACCGTTGTCCGCGTCGTTGCCATGTTAAGATCGACATGCACGAGCAAAACAGAACGGACGGGCAGACGAATGGACGCGGTTGCCGCAGACGGTAGATGTTTCTCCCCTCCCGGACGGGATGTTGGCGGATGGATGAATGAATGGATGGACAGAGTTGTTACGGGGAGGGGGTAAGGAAAGCGGCATGTGGGGAAGATGTGGGGGGGGGGGTAACAGGGAGATAGATGTTCACTTTAAACGCAGGCCCAGGCCGTCTCAGCTCGGACCGGCACCGTGCTGCGGTGTTAAACGTCCCTCAGCTCATTTCGCTGCTATGATTCCCACGCCGATGGGAAACGGGTGAAACACAAGGGCTGGGCGGGAGTGCTGGGGGAGCTAGGGCGAGAACTTCAAGCAAGTGAGGTAGTATTGGGGGCATCAAGATAGCGAGCTACCAGTGAGTCAGTCACTCAGTCAGTCAGTCATCCAGTGAGACAGGAAGACAACAATAACGACGACAACACCAACAACACCAACACATTCTACAACAACCGCAACAACAACGCCAACAACAACAACAACAACAAATTTTACAACAATCGCAACAACGCCACCAACAACAGCAACAACAACAAGAACAACAACAACGCCAAGAACAACAACAAATTCTACAACAACGCCGACAACAAAAAGCACGACAGGTACAACAACAAGCCAATGAGTGTGCTCTCCGATGAACGGGAGGATGGAAACACGATGAACGACGACAAATTACCAAAAGTGACTTCTGCTTTCGTCTTTTTCTCCCCCTCTACCTCCTACGCATCATTGTTTCTAGCCGGCCATCGTCGGGTATTTTATATATATATATATATATATATATAAACATATCGTGTAGAGCGCGTCCATCCGTGGGGCCGGCGGTAGTTACATGCTCCGCTAAGTATTCCGGCTAACGCCACGCTCACACATACACACATTTGTAGTGTTTTTGAGCACTTTTCTCGTGGTGCTGATAGCCTCGTCACAGCAGCTGCTGCTGTGATTGTTGCTGTCGTTCCTGTTGCTGTATCGCTGCTGTTGTTGTGGTTATTTTTGTTGTTGTTATTGTTGTTACTGCTGCTGCTACCTCGCTTGTTGTCTCGGAAGACGCCGCTGTTGCTAACAATAACGTCGACGCCATACTTTTTCACTCCTTCCCCACGTGGCGGTGGCGCTGCAGGCTGTTTAACTGTGGACCCATTGGTGTTGGTTGAGAGAGTAGATTCAACACATTGAAATGTTGCTACTGTTGCTACAACAACAACAACAACAACGAAAACAACATCAACAACAACAATAACAATAACAACAACGCTAGAGAAACGACACGTATCAGAGAACAGCGAGCGCAGAAGTCGGACAAATACCAAGAGACGGCAACCGGAGGAGAATTTATGACAAGCGGATCGCTAAATTGTTACATCTATAATCACTATGTTCACTACTCAAAGCGCATCTGGCGCACCAACAAAAAAACGCCGCGGTAAAAAGTCTCAAATCGCTTCTCAGAGGGCCTCCAACGAAACGTCGTCGCACGCGCCATAAAATTGGTACCCAAAGGTTTCGCCATTTCGTGCCACAACTCACCCATTTTATATATATATATATATGTGTGTGTAGTCTTTGCAGCTAGTTCAACACAGTTTGCACACCCCTATCGATTACTGGTGGCGTATTTATTCGGCCTTTTCAAACGCCACTAAAATACCATTTGAATACATTTTGTCATATGTATATATATGTATATATATATATATATATATATATATATATATATATATATATATATACAATTGCAACTCACGACGTACTATTCACACGGTCATTCAATTTCAACAGAACTTCTATATTGGTGAGTGCGTGATGTGGCAAGACTGACATATTCACGCGTTTTTCCGCCCAGCATCTTATTACCGCAGGCAAAATACGCTCTGACTGCGATAGCTGCCCACGATTACAGTAGCACGATTCAGGTGTCATCGGCATAGCCCTATTGGTTAGTTTTCTAGGCCACACCCAACCAGTCAGTTCCGTGTGTATCCAAGGTGGATCAAATTGTCTACCAATGATCAAGATGATAATAACGATGACAATAATAACAATAATAATCATCTGTTTTCGTTGTAAGTCCTTCGGACGGCGAAGATCCTGCTCGATAGCACTTGATATTTCAGTGTGTGGATTTGTGTGCGTGTGATTGCTACAACAGGCGGCGATTGGCGAGAACACAAAGGCTGCTAAGATCGAGGGCAAATCGCCACAGACGTTGTCTCGATATCAACATAAGCATTTCCATCATACACAGGTGAAAGTCTGCGCACTAGTCACACATTTACTTCTATAAGAGTGGAGAGTGGACACTATATATATGTGTGTGTGTATATATATATATATATATATATATATATATATATATATATACTGTGTTAGTGTGTGGCTGACTGGCCACAATGTGTAGGTAGGTGAACGCGCAGAAGTCGTACACACGGCGGCACCGGGGGGGGGGGGGGGGGCAGGAGAGGGGTGCGGAGTGGGGTGATGATGGGGGTAGGCGGAACGTCTGTATAGCGGATCATGTATAGCCGCGCTCTCACGCGTGCGTTGGCCGGTCGCCGCACGCATGCCGAGAAGCACCGAAGCGTCGAGTGTGTCGAAGACCACCACCAACACCAGCCAGCAGGTAGCAAAGCCAGCCTGAACTGAACTTCAGCTTGACTGAACTGAACCGACTTCGGCAGCAGACTCGTAGCAGACGTAGACGAAGATGGCGTAGAATGGCTGCCTGGCTGAGTGGATCCTCGCTGGCAGGCAGTCGCATTGGCAGTGGTAGTTCACAGGCCGATGGTGGTTGGCCCGGTCCGGCCCGGCCCTACGCATCGACGTGATTGGCCAATCACGTCGATGGCCGCTGTATCGCCGTCCCCCGTTCGCTCTAGTCTTTCCGTACGGCCAGCGTAGCTTAGTTCCGTTACTGCCTGATGCTGTTTGCTTGTTGGCATTGTTGGTCTCCTGTCGAGTTGTTGTTGTTGTTGTTGTAGCTTTTGTTGTTGGTTTAGTTTTTGTTGTTGTAGCTCTTTTTATTGTTGTTGTTGTTGTTGTTGTGGTTCCCGTCGCCAGCCGCCTACGCTGGCGGCTCTTCTCGAGCCTACTCTAATCGAGGCTAGTAGCATATCAATGTGTTCGTTCTGTTCGTTTGTTGCTTGATAGGCGACCACCGAGTTGGCGGCGGGAATCGGGGCTCATAACCAAAAGTTCCCACCAGTAGTAGGAGTGGTAGTAGTAGAAGTCATTGTCCTAGTGTCGTAGTACCACCACCACTACCACCTAGGCCACACACCAATACGACCTACAACACGAGGTAACACGAAAGTAGTCCCAAGCAATAGAAATGGTTGTGACAAGTACCACCACCACGCCTCAACAACACCGACAACCACCACTATATTATATGTATATAGGACATATTAGAATCGAGCGTCCACTACGACGTCTTTTTACGCCTACTACAACTACGTCGGCTGCCTGCGTACAGCCTGCAGCGGCGTCAGAGACAACGACGTATCGTGACGCGCGCTTCTACGGCGTTCGTACGATATTGAAGGCGAGACGAGTTGAAGCCGACGCTGATGCGGTGGCTCCACTCAACTCAAGTTCGAGTTCACGGATCAAACTTTTTGCCGTTGCTGCTGCTGCTGCTGCTTTTTTGACAGATTACAGATTACACTGGTGATGATCGACAACTACTTTTACTACTACTACTAAGATCAGCTCTCTCATGATCATATAATAGAGTGGTTATTGTTGTTGTTGTCATAGTTATTGTTGTTGTGCTGGAAGTTGTTGTTGTAGTTGTGTTTGCACTACGAGTTGTAGTAGTATAAATTGTTGCTAATGCTGCTACTGATACCCGTTTTTGTTCTTCGTACGCAGAGCTAAGCGGCTACATCTTGTGTCTGGGCTGTGTGTGCGTGCGTTTGAGACCGGCGAAGATTTAGATTAGCGGCGAGAAGTAGGTGAGGAAGGCGCGCAAAATGGCCTGTTACGCCTGTCAGTTGACCGACAACGAACTGACAACGACCTCCAAACGCGTCACACAACTGCTACTCAAAACACTACACTATATGGTGTTTCTGTACTTCTACTACTACTACTATTACTTTACTACTACTACTACTACTACTACCACAACTACTACTCCTAGGACCGTCTGCGTGTTGATGAGCGGCTTTCCCATATCCGATCTGCTGCGGCTATTGAGGACATTTGGGATACCTCCACCACCACCACCAGCACGAAAAACGGAGGGAGAAGGAAGAGAGAGAGAGAGAGAGAGAGAGCGAACGATAGAGAGAGGGGGGGTGTGATTGGGCTAAGCAGCAAGTTGGTAAGCAATTCACTCGTCCATTCATTCACTCAGTTACTCAGTCCGTCAGACGTCCGGACAGACAGAAAGACAGACAGAGAGAGAGACAGGACGGATCACTGGCTACTCAGTGACTGAGTGACTGACTTTGGTCGGATTTCGGCTACCGCTGCTGCTGCCGCTGCCGCTGATGGTGGTCGACGCGGGTAGCCAGTGGCGACCGAATCTCGAAGCCGTTGTCGCCGCCGACGCCACCGTCGTCGTCGTCGGGGCGACGCCACTCGATCGACGTTAAGTCGCTCGCTGTGTCGGTAGCGCCGTGGTTCTCCCACGCTGCGCGCCGATGCACGAAATAGACGACCGACCGACCGACCCGCGAGTCGAATGAGACGTTGAAGACGCAGTGTGTTGTTGTTGTTGTTGTTGCTGCTCCGGTCGCCGCCGCTGCTGCTGCTTCTGTTCTGGTAGTTGACGTCCACAGTTTTCGTTAAGAGATGTCGTCGTCGTCGTGTTGTTGTTGTTGTTGTTGTTGTTGTTGTTCTTGTTCTTCTTCTTCTTCTTATTAGTGTGCGTTGTCAACAAGCGTCGTCGTCTACATTTTCGCTGTTGTTGTTGTTGCTGCTGCTGTCGCTGTCAACATTGTTGTCGTTGCGGTTGCTGCTGAATTGTTGTTGTTGTGTTGTTGTTGTTGCTTGTCATGTTGAAGTTTCGAGTTTTAACCGCATTAAAGTGAACTCAACTTGAAGGCGTAAATGCAACCATCTGAGTGCAGCAAGCGTGGCTGGCCGTCTTTACCTTCACAACGACGAATTCTAAGATAACCTAGATAAATTGTGACAGAAAGACGAGAAATAAGAGCGAGATGAGTGTAAAATGGAGACCGGACTTTACCGAGAGGCCGTCACGGAGATTCTTTGCAGGCGCGGGCTTGAGAAAGGACAACCCACTGACAAATAGTATCACAACAGCGACAACAATAACAGCAACAACGGGAACAACAACAACAGGAACAACAACAACAGGAACAACAAAACAACAACAACCATAACATACTGCCATAAACAATAGCAGTCAAGTCGCGTCATACGCCTCCGCTGCACCTAGAGGTCACCTAGTGACCTGGCGACCTTTTATCACATAGGCGATTTTCGTCGCTAGCACTACGCCGGCCGCGATCGATTTTGGACGCCGTGTTGACGTCGATTCAATATCAATTGCAGCAGCAGCAGAATTGTGATGTTTGTTTGTTGGGTTGGTTGTTTGACGCTTTGGTGTTTTGTGTTCGGAACCAATCTCTTTCGCTCTCTTTCTCTCTCTCTCTCTTTGTTGTCTATTGCTTCCGTCCCATTCGACTTCTTTGCTGCAAAGTTTCTCAATGTGTTAGTTTCCATTGCGGTCATCGCCGTTTTCATCATCATCATCACGACGACCACCACCAACACCTCCTTCTCCCCCTTATCGCCATGATCACCAGAATCATGATCAACGCCATGATTATCACCGTCATGATCTCCACAACCCCCACCCCCACCATCACCACCATTGTCGTTGTTGTTGTTGTTGTTGTTGCTGTCCGTCATCTTTTCATGACGCTCGGACGACGAAGCTGCTGGTGCTGGTGCTGCTGCTGATGATGACCTGCGCTTTTCGTTGCTGTCGCCATAATCGACAACCAAACCTTCTCCCACGCCCACCATCAGCACCACCACCACCACCCAGCCCAGCGCCAGCAACAATCGACAGCAACAGCAACAACAACAGCATTAGCAGCGCCAGCAGCAACAACAACAGCAACAACAACAACAACAGCAGCAGTAGTAGCAGCAGCAGCAACAACAACAGCAGTAGCAACAGCAACAACAACAACAACAACAACAGCAGTAATGTCAGCCTTTCTTCGATGAGCGACCAACAACTGTTGCTGATCCTGCTGCTGTTTCGTTTGGGTCGTTGATACGCCGCTCACGCGTACACCCACCCACCCGCGCGCCTGAAGCCCGCCTGTGAAGTCGTCAGGCCACGACTCGTGAGCACCTCAGTCAGTTTAAGCGGTGCCGCCGCCGCTGCTACTGTTGCTGCTGCTGCTGCTGCTGCTGGTGTAGCTATTTGAAAACCGAGGGAGTCCTCCGACAAACGGCGACAACAACAACAACGACAACAACAACATCATCAGCAACAACAACAACGACAACATCAACATCGACCACCACGACGCCAATACCAACAACACAGCAATAACAACAGAAGCACCGGCGGCGGCGGCAGCAGCAGCAGCAGCTATAGCCGCCGTAAGAAGCAAAATCGTGTTACCATTTACACTTTAGCTATTGCATCTTTGTCGTTGTTGTTGTTGCCGTTGTTGTCGGCGGCGGCGTCGGCTCTCTCGCTTGCTTCTCATCACCGCTTCTGGTCAGCAAGTCATCCAGCCAGCCAAACAGCATCACCCCCATTTCCCACCCATTGGCAACAACAACAACAACAACCAATGCGGCTCCCTGCTGCCGACGACACCCCGGCGCACTTCAGCAGCGGCGGTAGAGTGAGTCCGTTTACTCAGTGACGACGCGCACAAACGACATTTTCTTCCTCTCGTGTGTCCGCTTTTCCTTCTCGTCCAGCCCCCCCCCCCCGCCCGTCTGTTCATTCTCTTCGTGTTCTTCATCGTTTCTTACCTTTTTTTCTGCCCTGTAACGATCACTCTTTTTTTTAAAGGCTGACGACCATCATCGGGATCGGCGACGGTAGCAGCAGCAGCATTAACAACAACGGCAACAACAGCAACATCATCACGAAACTCACAGACATTGGATGGAGAACTATTGGCGGGCGTATTCTCTTCGTTATGCTGAGTCGGTATCGGTGGCATCGGTGCCTTCAATGTCGCCGTCGTCATCGTCCTCGTCGTTGTTGTTGTTGTTATTGTTGTTGTTGTCATCGTCGTCAACTTCGTTTGCTGCTTACCGGCGTTGTTCCGCTGCTCTCTTTGTCGGCAAGAAGAGGTGCGTCGATGAAGCCTACGGCGACGATACCTCTTCTCGGTGTGTCTTTCTTCAACGGTTGTCCGTTCCTCGTCTGCTCCCTGCCTTCTCCTTTTGGTTCGATTTCTTCCGTTACCACTTTAGTCGGTCCACACAACGGTCAATCGGTCTGTCGGCGGGGCGGTCAGTAGCTTTGTCATCATCGTCTTTACCATCGGTTCTCGTCGACGTCATAGTTGTTGTTGTTGCTGTTGTTGTTGTTGATGCCGCTTCTCGTTCGTGTATCAATCCGTCGTGGTCTCTTTTCTCTTTTCCTTTCTTTTTCCTTCAGGTTTCCTTCGCCTGCTAATGCCTCCGATGCTGTCGATGCTGCTGCTGCTGCACCCGGACCCTGTCTATAGTATGTCTTCTGTATGTCTGCAAGTCTGTCTAACTGTCGGCTGTTAGCGCTTTTGTTGTTCTCATGGCACCTTGGATCGCCATCGCCACCGCCGCCACCCACTACTCAACTTTACCTTCACCATCATCAGGGCCCTATGAGCCCTACAATCTTCTAGAGTTCCCTCCCGCTCCCACTGCTAACATCAGCTACTTTGCTGCTACTGCCGCTGCTGCTGTTCATACGACGAAAATGTATTTAGACTTCTGCAACCCCTTCTCCTTTTCCTCCTCCACACCTCCACGCCGGTGTGATCCCTTCAGCGTCTCACGGTTTCTTACGGTGCCCTAGCCGTGTTTGTTACCTTAGCCGTCGGACAAACCGACAAACAGAGAAAAAGAGAGAGCGAGCATGGAAGCGACCGGGTTGTTGTGGTTGTTGTTGCGATTGTTGCTATTGTTGTCGTTGAAGTAAGTGTGATTGTTGTTGTTGTTGTTGTTGTCGTCGTCGTCGTTGTTGCTGTTGTTGTTGTTCACCTACCCACCGGTAATCGGTCTGCGTGCCCACTAGGTCCGACGAAATGACCAATCGGTGCGTTTCGTTCATCGTATGAACCAAATAGTTCGTCGCAACTGGTCTATCCATCCATGCACCCATCCACCTCTGTCTATCCGTCGTACATACTGCTTGCTTCATGCTGGGTCTATTCGTCAGTGGTCAGTTGTCGTCGGTCGGCGGCGGTCTCCTTTAGCTAGAACGGCGGTGGCGGCGGCGGTGGCGTCGGCGTTGACGATGCTGATAGATGCTGATAGGGCCGGTTTTCTTTTTCTCTTGGCTGTTTTTGTCGCTGTCGCTTGCCTATATATTTGTAGTCGCTGTTGCTGTAGCTGCTGTTGCCGCCGCTACCACCACCACTGGCACGATACTGGCCTACACACAACAGCGCCGCTGACGCTGCCACCACCGCCACTGCCACCGCCGTCAAGGGGGCGGTCTCTTTAGCTTTGTCGTCAAAATGGATCGCCGTAATAGCCGCAAGATGACGATGACGATGGAGATGAGAACAAGGCGGCGTCGGCGAAAGACGACGACGACGACGACGAAGAGAAGAACGCCGCTCACTGTGTTCGTCGATCTGTCTCAGTCGCGGCTGTACGTAGCAGTTCTGCTACTGCTGATGCTGCCGCTGCTGCTGCTGCTGAGGTGATAGTCAGCCGAAATAGTAGCAATGCGCTTAGCATGGTTGTGGTGGTGGTGGTGGTGGTGATGGTGGTTGTTAGTAGCAGCAAAAGCACCATCACCAGTGCTGCTACCACCACCCAACACCACCTGCCAGCTTCATCCCACCCAGCGGCAGCATCACAAGTAGCCTTCATTGTCACCGACGCAGTAACGGTGCGAATCGCAAACAAACGTGCAGACGACGACGACGAACCTGCCGACGCTCACGATGACCACGACCACAACAACAACGACAACAACAACAACAACAACGACGACGACGACGACAACAACAACAGCCGCTATTTAGTGCAGCCTCAGCCTCAGCAGCAGTAGCACCAGCATGACCGCCGCTTGTGCAGCCACCGACTGACCAACCGCACGATTTAGCGGCATGACGCGATTTAGCGCCGTCTCAATAGACCACCATCAGCATCTCTCGCTCTCTGTTCCCCTCTGCCCCGCCCCGCCCTCCTTCTCCATCTCTTCCTGTTCCTCTCAATGTCTCCTCCTCTTCCCCTCAATCTCTCCTCATTCAGACCTTGTCTCTCTTAGTTTCTTCCTCGATCGGTCGATATTTCCTGCTCGTCCTGCTGAGATGCTGCTGCTGCTACTGCATGAGAAGGTGAACGAGCCTTTTCCCCAATCCATTTGTTCCCTCATCGTAGCCACGCATAGTGCTCATGGTGACTATCGTGACAATTATGATGATGATGATGATGGGGGTGATGGGGTGATGGGGGTGGTGGTGATGGGGGTGATGAAAATAATGCTAATGATTCTGATGGTCCCGTTGATGATGATGGCCATCATCAGATGGTCAGCGCAAGTTCAGATCAACAAAAGCAACCATATTGGCTGCGGCGGCGGCGGCGGCAAAGGGATCGCAACCACCGATAAGCCTATGTCATCAAAGCTATTCACGCCGATACAACCGGTCACCATTGCCCCCCCCCTACTCCATGAGCCCGGTGAGGAGCCCCCCCCCCATGGGCCCCGGGAACTCGATGCGCCCCGGCTCTCGGAATGATTGAACGAACCGACAGCCAAACAAACAAACAGACGAAACGTTTCCGACGCCCATCGACGCATGGCAGACATACGGGGGAGCAGACGGGAGAGGTAGGTAAATAGATAGATACCCATAGATCTATACGAAGGCGGAGAAGTCCGCGAAGAACGCAGAAAGGAAACAAAAAGAGACAGGCAAAGAGACAAACTCAACAAAGAGACACAATCTCTTCTTTCTACATAGTATCATCGATTGACGTCGCTGTAATGACCGCCGCCTTCACTCTCACCCTCAACTTCGCCATCAGCACCATCATCAGCAGCAGCATCATCATTATCACATCACGATCGTCGTCTGAGACCTGCTCTAAATCCGATTGAAGTGTCGTTAATGCTGTCACTTTTTGTTGCTGTTGTGGTTTTTTTGTTCTTGTCGACGTCGTCATTGTTGTTATGGCTGGTGTGTTGTTGTTGTTGTTGTTGCTGCTGCTGCTGCTGATCACTGACTGACTTGTTGGCGGCAATGCGGCAACAATAAAAAAACAGGGTCAAAGAAGACTACGACATAAATTTAAAGCGCGTTTGTTTTTTATGGCACACTTTTGCGCGCTGTTCACTCTTCGCAATCATTACTGTTGGCTTATTGGTCATATGATTGTGACTATTATTATTATTATTATTATTTAGCGTTAACATTTTACGTTAAATAATGCGTCTGCATTTTTTTGATGGAATGTATGTGACATCACGCGTACTACCGACGGCATATATGTACATGTGTGTGTGCGCATAATTTCTGCCATGATAATGCTTACCAGTTGTGTTGCCGCTCACGTAGGCATTACATTGCTGCACTATTGCAGTAGTTACACTAACGCGATGCGTCTTGGTACTTCTCCCTTCCCGAGGTTTGGCATGATGAGCGTTTGACTCACATTCGCTTGAGTAATGGGTACGTCTGTTGTTTGAGTGAGTCTTTTCGTTGTTTGTTGTTTGACCATCCATCCGGTTCGCTCAATATTTGTCGCTTGACTGACAAAGTCACCGAAAGACAGACAGCTACCACCTGTCTGTATACCAGTCAAATTCCTAACTGAACTGCAAAACTCTCGCTTAATCTGCTTGGCAGTTTCTTTCTTATTCCTCTCGCTATCTCTCTCTCTCTCCCCCTCTCTCTCTATATATATATATATATATATACATATATACATATTTGTTTGTTTTCTGTTCGGTTGTTGAGTTGTTGCGTTTGCCTGTTATAGTCGTTTGTCAATACCGCTCATAGCCGCGTGCTGTTGTTACCAACGGGCTACAGCGTCGCCAGCGTAGCGGTTGGCGTTTGACTGTCGCCCTTCGTGCGTAATAACTGCGAGCGTTGTTGTTTCAAATAACTGCGACGACCATGTGGCTAACGTTGAGCCCCCCATTGAGAAGCCGAAGCAGATCGTTGCCGCCACCGCCGTCGTCGTCGGATACTACGCTTGCTGTTATTATTATTATTATGATTATGATTATTATTATTATTATTATTGCTACCATTGATATCGATCGGCCTAATATTAGTCGAGAGTCGAGAGCGTCGGCGACGTCCTCGACACGGCACCGATGACAGCAGCAGCAGCAGCAAGACAGCAATAACCACAACAACAAGAACTACAACTACCATAGCAGCAACAACAACAGCAACTGCCACAACCACAACAATAACAACAACAAGAAATCCCTCTCAGTGTCGAAACCACAATGACGGGCTTCTGATTGTTGTTGTTTTTGCTGTTGTCGTTGCTGTTGTTGTTGTTGCCGCTGCTGTTGTTGTCGTTGTCCTCATGACGGCGACGAGCAGGATCATGTCATCAATGATCATGTTGACTGAGGCCGGTCGGTCGTCATCATCGATCCATCGAGGATGACCACGGGCGACACAACGACGTCGACGACGACGACGACGACAATCATGACAATTCATTTGATGATTCAAAAATTTGCCGCCACAAAATGCCTGGCGGCGGCGGCGAGCGACGCGACGCTTCGACTTTCCAACACACGGCAACATGACCCACACAATGACCACTCACTGTTCAGCGATACCACAAACGTTCAGTCGTAATACTGCTGCTGCTGCTGCTGTGGTTGTGGTGGTCGAACAACAAAGGAAACAACAACAACGACAATAACACGACGAACAGCAATAACAACATTGGCAACAACAACAACCACAATAACAACAACAACAGCGGAAGCTGAATCAGCGTTAGCAGCAGTAACAACGGTAGCGTCAGAGCGGTGTTGGCGCCGGCGCCAGGGCGGCGTCGCTTGCTCGCTCCTCGTTGGTGGAGACCAAAAACCTTCGACCTACCTGAGAGCCTTCCCGCCAGCTGCCGACTATCTCCCGCCTTGTTGCTGCGTGTCTATCTATGAAGGTCCTGCGGAACTGCAGAAAATTATAAGCAATAAGCTGCTTCTTCTGCTGTTGCTTCTGCTGCTGCTGCTGCTCTTGACCACCAACCACCAACCCATCATCCGACTGATTCACCGACTGATGTTCACTAAGTACACCTAAATAGCCCCCCTGAAAGTTCTGTCGGCAAGCAGCCAAAAGAGATCAGCACCGCCCGAGCCGGTACCACTGCCACCGAAACGTGGCGAAGAAACAATAATAGGCGTCGGCAACTAAAGCGTGTCTCTTCTGAACATCAACAAGCTTGATCTTGTTCATTCTTGAATCGTCGCTAATCCGGAATTTGTCGTCGGCGGCGATATGTATTGTCGTCCGCTGTTGATGTCGGCCGAAAGTCGGCTCTGCTTGTTCCGAAAGCTACGACAAACAACGTCCGTAACATGGTAATACTTTTCATAATACGAGATTCTAATCTTGATGATCAGGAACACCTCGACTTCCGACATTTAGCGTTTCCACCAGTATCGAAAATCTTTGCCAATCACCCCCTAGCAGCAACTAAAGCCGGAACAACAACATCAACGCCAAGATTAGCAGCTGCGGCAGCAACAACAACAACAACAACAAAAGGAAGTAGCAATCTCTTTGTCTAAAATGAGGCAGCGTCATAGCAATCTCCATGTTCAAAATGAGGCAGTCCTAAAAAGGTACGCCGGTGAACTTCAAACCCCTTTACTCATCGACAAACGCTTCGCTGCGTATTATTGTCGGTGGTGAATGTGTCATTGATGAAATTGTCAATAGTCTCACCGTTCACCCCACGCGTTTTCCCCCCTTCGGGCGGTTTCCCTTCTATTCGGTATGACTGCTCGCCTGCTGAAGTTGACTTTACTTCACACTTGAAATATCTATCAGAGGAATCGACTATCCCTTGCTCTCAATAAGTCAGTCGTTGTTGTTAGCAAAGAAACAAGAATTAAAAAAATAAGAGAGCGCGAGGGCAGAGTGCTAATAATGTCCTTTGGCAGTACTCTACCTGTCGGCAGAGAGCGGAACTCTGTCCGTACTGCATCAAACTAAATGCGTTTCGTTCGCTCAGCGCTGACACAAGCCTTAAAAACTTCATTGTCATTTCGTATGCGTCGTATCTTCATTTTATCTTTGCCTTATGGCGTTGCTGCTGCTGCTGCCCATGTTATCGTTTACTGTTGTGTGTTTACATTGCGGTATCACGTATTATTGCCGTTGCTTTTATTGTTTTTGTTATTTGTGTTCTTATTATTAGGATGCTTTGCCTACTTTGACTACCGTGACTACTTCTACTAGCATGGTTACTGTTGCTTTTGTCGATGTCGATTTAGCTGCGGCTACTACTGCTGTTGTTGTTAATGATATCACGGTGACAACAAATCACGGGTCAATCGGTTGCAATCGGTGTCATTGCAGGTCACACCTTCTCTCGTCGTCGTCGTCGTCGTTGACGACACAAAGTTAAAGAACCCCCACCGCCTCAGTCGCCACAACCTCAAGCGCCAGATTGTCACGTCACAAGTGGTGACGTGGTGTCAGCCGGGATAGCCATGGAGCCAGCAGTTATGCATGGAGAAAACGGCACCCGCCGGGGCGCACACGGGCGATTGAGAGACACGGAGCTCACGCGAGAGAGAGGTCGATAAAATGAGAGAGAGAGAGAGATAAAGAGAGAAAGAAATACACCGAACAGGAGAGAGAAACAAATGGATAACGCCCGCGAAAGTGAGTGGCTTGCAGCGACCAAACGCGAGACGGATAGGAATAAGAAAGAGAGAGAGATAAAGCAGCGCATGAATATGAGGAAATGAGGAAGACAAAAGACCCCGTTCCCATAGCTAATTGCACACATGAACGCACTACTACCACTGGGATTACTACACAACGACGACGACGACGACGACGACGACGACAACGACAACAACAACAACAACAACAACAACAACAACAACTACTACTACTACTACTACTACTATTACTACGGCCACAATTACTATACATGCTTTCATCGTTTGTCGCGTCAGCCACAGCTCCAACAACAATAACAGTCAGCGCCGCAGTAGTTAACCGCTGTTAAAGCGTATTTTTTTTGGGGTTCGGAAAAGAAACCCATTGGAGTAGCAGCAACGGCAGCCAGCACCAGCTTGCGGTGAGGAACATTGGCTCCTCCACTGACGGCCCTGATTGCAGTAACACGAATACTATTAATAATAATTACAGACAAGTGAGCACGCATTACATGTGTGTGACACTTCATCATTACCATCATAAACACACGTATCATCACCAACACCACCACCGACAACAACAACAGCAACAACAACAACAACATTACCAACAATAACAACAACATCAACCTCACCGTCATCATCATTGACACCACGGTTTGTCATTCTGTGCATTTGGTAGGGCAATCATGTGCTCGTATGTACCTGTCATCATGTCATCGACTACGCATCGCATATATATGTGTGTGTGTGTGTGTTGATCGTTACTGCAGATGTTGTTGCTGTTGTTGTTGTCGTTGCTTTTATTAGTAAGGTTGTTGCTCATGTTCTTGTTGCCGCTAAAGTTGTCTGTTTCAGTGGTGTTGTTATAGTAGTAATTATAGTAGTTCGAGTTGTTGTTGTTGTTGTTGTGATTACCGGTGTCATGATTATTCTATCTATTATCTCTATAGACGCTGGGAATTTCACGACGAATTAACACGACGTACTGCAGTAGCGCAGACGACTAAATTGCTATCATGTCGGTCTATTCACTATATGTATATATATATATATATATATATATATATATATATATATATAGTGGAGAGTAAAACGAGACGGCAGCCGCTGATGGGGGCACTAACGCCGTTATTAGACAGAAGTGGGCTGACACGTGAAGAAGGGTAAGTGGTGTTTTCTTCCATTTTCACACCGCACCCTGACCTAAAATTAAATCCCTCAACGTACGCCAACTAAGAGAGTCCTTTTGGCAGCCGGCGACGTTCTGAAGGCAAACGAATGTATATATATAATTCTAGGCCATATGCAAATGGTGAATAACAAATCGTACATTCGTTGATATGAATAAAGCCTGGGGTATATATATATATATTGTATATATGTATATATATATTCAAGTCGGCATATACATATGCAGTTAACAGTAACGAATAAAGTTACACCGAGTGGCGTAGTTTTGGAGTCAACTCTAAGCGCGCTATTGGTTATAGTAATATGGCAAACAGTGCTCGTATGATATCGTGATGACTATATAGACTAGAACTTGAATATATACTTAGATAGGCCTGACGGCACTGTGTTTCCTGCGCAGTAACATCAACAACAACAACGACAACAGCTCTAATAACAATAGCACAAAAATACCAATCCAAACAACAAGGCAGGCAAAAACTGGTTGCTGCCAATACGCACACCATTTTGTGACCGTCAGGCAACAAAATGCGGCAAGATTCCCTAAGTTTGTTGGCTCGTTTCTTCTTCGTCCTTTCCATAAAAGCAGCATCTGGAGCAGCAGCATCTCCGTGCGTATTTGGCTCTACGGACATCCTTACGTGATCACCGTTTAACAATACTGTAGAACCTTTGTTGCTGTTCTGTCGAATCTTCCATCCCATAACGTATTAGCATTGAATAACGCGTCGTCGTCGTCGTCGTCGCCGCTCACGTGCCACATTACTACTCTATAGGAGTAGCAGGAATGCCTTATTTTTCTCCTCCTCTTTCTTTTTTCGCACACAGTCAACAAATACTCGGCGCACAATGTAGGCGTGCTACAGTAGTAGAGAGATAGACATTTTCATTGAGCATGAGAACAACAGCACAAACGGTTGTAGTGCAAGCAGCGAACCCCCAGCAGCCAGCAATTTATTTGGGGGATTGTTTTAGTCGTTCCGTTGATTTTTGTGTGATCTTTTCGAACGAATTTCGGTCAGTGAACCTGAAGTCTCTGATTGACTTGGCAGTTTGTCGAAAGCTTCTCTCTGGCTCTGTGTATCTGTCTTTATCATCCGTCTGCGTGCTCGGAGGTGACAGCTAACAGCGTGTCTGGTGAAATTAATTAGACATACTATAATTAGACGCACAGACAGCCATTCAGTCAGTCAGTCATACAGAGCGCGAGCGTATTGGATGGAGATCCAAACGGATAATAACAAAAGCATCATTCATTAGTCCCCGATTGGTGACGGACCGAGGCAGACAACGCTTCGATTCGATACTCTTGGCGTCAATTCAAGTCGGTGATCCGCGCGCTTGTCCGCTGTTGACGTCCGCGTTGACCGCATTGAGTCTAGCAGCTGGGGAATAACAACCGCAACAACAACAATAACAACAACAACAACGACAACAACAGCGACAACAACAGCAATAATAACAACAACAACGACAACAACGACAGTACACTACTCAACTTAACGTAAGTACTACGTATGTTTATTGATTGAAGCGGTGTGTGCGTGTATGTGTGTGTCATGTCGGCCTGCCTGCCTCCACCCCCTCATGAAACCGGCCCAAAAATAGCCAACAGTATGTTATATATGTATGTTATTATATATATATATATATATATATATATATATATATATATATATATATATATATATATACATATATATATATATATATATAAGTAGTCATTTTGGGCGACTTAGAAGCTAACTGTTTGTGGTGGGTGGCGGCGGGCGACCGGCCCGCCGGTGAACGGGCGGTGATTGACTGAAATGGTTTTGCTCACGGAACAATTTGAGCAATGCGTTACTAATATTAATATACTACGGCATAGAACACTACGGCGACGACAGCGGCTGTTCGTCGTTGGTTGGTTTGGCTCGACCGTCCGATATTCTGCGTGCCCGATGCGCTACGTAATGGCTCGCTAAGACACACTGGACGATGGACAGATACAGAAACCGATCGACCAAATGAATGGACAATAGTACATGGACAATTGAGTAAATGAATGAATGAATGAACGAATTGATAGATGGACGGATGGATGGATTGATGAATGAAGAGAGAAAAGCAACTGCTTCCTCAGATGACGATAGGCGGCGACATCCAGGGTGTCCATTGTCGCCAACTGCATCTATGTCTGCGATGCTGCTGAGGTTGGACTGTTGCCACTGCTGTTTTAGCTTGTGCCGATGGCAACAATGAGGACGACAAAGCTATTGTTGTTGTTGAGATGGAGGTTGGCGTTATTGGTGTTGTTGTTGGCGTTGGTATTGGTGATGATGATGTTGTTGTTGTCGTCGTCGTGGTTGTCGTTTGGCTTGTCGTTGGGGTGGTCACCACGGAACGGCACGGCACGCCATCATCCACAACCACGAAACTTCAACATCCAACAACCACCCACAATAACAACAACAACAGCAACAACGACAGCAGCAACAACAACCACTACCATCATAGAAGGCATCACAGAAGATCAGCGACCAGTAAATGTCTGCCGGCTTCGCTGAGAGAGATAGAGTAAGAGAATTGGCGCTAAACAAGTTTTCGACATAGCTACAGTAGCAACAGCAGCAACAGCAGTCTCAGAAGCTAGAACAGTGGCAGAAGCTGACGATTATCGAGAAGTGCCCAATACGTGCGCGTGTATGGGAACAGCAAGTGGGTGGGATTTGTCAGGGGTTTGTTGTATGAGCGTCGTCGTCGGGGGTTGTTGCTTCGTCGTCTTCATCATCATCATCATCACCGCCCGCGCCCGTTCCCACTAGAACCCACGTAATCTCGTACACATTGCCTGTCGCGTCCGTCCGAATTGACGTTTTCACCAGCGCTGACGCGCTGCAGTGACTGCAGCACGCCAGAACAACGTTCATCCGTTTCGAGTAGTTCGAATACGATATATATGTATGCATATATATATATATATATATATATATATATATATATATATATATATATATATATATATATTTAATACGTAATTGTAGCTGACTTACTGCTATTACGATTCATGGTAAGTGCTCTCGACTACTGATCATCATTGTGTGGCCATTGCAAAGCTAACGACCATCTATTAGGTTAGCAAATTATCCCAGCGTCATCGTTTCAGCTGTTTGGCCCAACGTATATATGTATATATATATGTATATATATATATAGATATAAATATATATATATATATATATATATATATATATATATATATATATGTATATATATATATATAGATATAAATATATATATATATATATATATATATATATATATACAAGAAAACTATGCACATTACAAAACTGCTTTACTAGAGAATTATTGGGAGAATTGGCTGACATTCCAACAATATGCCATGATTGAAGCTTGCCGCTGTCGCTTTATTACCGTTGCTGTTTCGAGTGTTCGAGGTGTCCTACTATACGCTTCAGAACGCCCGCTTTCTAACAGGAACCAGCGGTGGTAATATTCGTGCTAACCGTAGCGGCAGAAGTGGTGATAGTGGTGGTGATGTTTTGTTGTTATTGGTTGTGTAGTTTCGGTTGTTGTTGTTCTTGTTGTTGTAGTTCTGTTGCTGTTATTGTTATTGCACAACAACACAAGTGGTTTGCTATAGTGATAGTAAGAACGCCTCGGTCGTTTATATTCCAGCTCCTCATTGCCTGCTAACCTACGGACCATCCTCGCTTGCATGCGCAATGGCTTAAATGTCTTAATCAAACCGTCGTGGGAATTGACCGGCGCCTTCGGTCAGCTAATCCATCCTCCTCATGCCCAGTGATAGGGAGGTTGTAGAGAACCGACCAAACAAAATACAGAGACACGTGCAAAAAAACTGAAACCTGTCGACACAACCACAAGCAGACGAAGATGGAACACACACATATATATATATATATATATATATAAAGAAAGAGAGATTAAAACAGGAAGAAGGAATGAGGAATCAGGAATAAAACATTGCAATTATCGCAGTCAAGTAGGCCGGGCGTAAAATATGCTTCTTGTTGCTAGGCGTCCTGTTCTGTCCGCATTTACGAGCACTCTGCGTGCTCAGCCGAGTGCTATCTCTCTCTCCCCCCTCTCTCGCTCTCTCTTTCTGTCCCTCGCTCGGCGGATTCCGCGCCTGGCCCGAGCGCGACGGAGTGCGACGCGCGTCCACACGTCGCGATGACAGATCATTGTCAGCTTTCGAGACGCTGTTCACGCTCACTCACGTTTCCTCAAGCTTGCATTCTCTGCTCCTTGGCTGTTGGCGTTTCTGTCGACGCAACAAGCCGCCGCCGTTGGCATCCGTTTTGCCGTAGCGCGCTGTCCGTGGCGGCGGCGGCGGCGTCCCAATAAGCTGACCAGCTCGAACCGTAACACCTTTCTGCTTTACCGATAGCTAACTAAGCGGCTGGTGGTGGGCTCCCTTCGACGTCTGCCGCATAATCACAGTGGCCACTTGTCATAACGAGGCCGCTCGGCAACGCGACGACGTTTGTACTGTAGTACTAGAGGTATGCTGCTCCTGTTGTTACGTGTGGTGGTGGTGTTGTTGCTGCGCTATGTAGATATTATGTGTTGGCCAGTCATATCACATATCGCAATAAAATATGGCGATATAAATGATTCTTTCTTATTTAGACAGAACTGGTGGTGACAAATGGTTGCCATGAAAATAAGATAATGTTTATATTATCTCTAGTTTATACTAATAATACAAATTATTATTATTAATATATCGTATACTCTTAGGCGCGTGCGTGCTGACAAAGAGAAAGCGAGTGCATCTGGAACGGTTTCATATATATATATATATATATATATATATATATATATATATATATATATATATAAATATATAGGGTATGAATGAATAGAGTAAAACTGAAACGATACGACAATTGTCGCGTTTGCACAAACTCATAGATGCGGTATATTAAACTGCATTTATGACTCTGCACACGGCATCGAACAATCACTGCTTACTAGGTAAGTTTCTGCCTTTCTGTCTCTCTGGCGCAGAAAGACGCGTGGCCTATTCACAGAGTGCACTCATCCGCAAAGTCGCTAAATTCGCGATAACTACGAAATCCGCCCTTATTCTCGCTGTAAATGACTCCGTCGATGTAGATGAAGCTGCTGTTACTGTTGATGTTGTAGTGAAGATCGACACAAAGGAAGTGGTACCAAAACCAAACTTCTATTATTAAAATATTATGATTGGCATAACCATCATCAACAACAACAACAATAATAATGAGAAAGCGAAAGAAGAGCACTTCTGCAAAATCTGCACGGGTCAAGCTGATTAGCTTCCGAACACGCTTCGTACGGGCAGGTAAACTGAGATATTCAGATAAAACGCTAATTTAAGCTGGTAAAAGGACGAAGGGACAGCCAATATAGCATTAAAGGTTTCTTGCCCTTGCCTTAGCTGTCTACATGGCTATATGTCTTGTGCAAATATAGGGCTGTGTTTCGTCGTTTGGGAACGTTTCCAGCCCTAGTAGACAAATAGTAGAGATAAATGCATCTACTGGTGCGAGCGAGCGAGCACGACTCAACGGCTTAAAGGGGTTGATCAATTGTTAACAGCGTGGAACTGTCGGCTGTGCGTTGCTGGTGTTGTTGCTGTTGCTGTTCCCGCTCTTAAAAGCATTCTATTACAACTGAAGATGAGAACTGTTTTCCCAGACATTTTGCTCGGCCATTTTCCAGGCCAGATGAGCTAAATGCTCGCCGACAAGGAAACTCGAGAAACGTTGCCTCGCTGCGTAGTCTTAATTTCTATCTTTCGTCTTTGTCTATCTTAACGTTTTTTTGGTATATATATATATATATATATATATATATATATATATATATATATATATATATATATATGTGTCTGTGTGTGTATTTGTTTCTAGTGGTTTTTCCAAGCAAAGCGCTGTGAGTCGAATTTCTCAGCGCCGATTTCTCAAGCAGAAACAGGTCAGAGAACAAGGGAAGGCGGACCTCGTTATCATCATCATCATCACCACCACCACCACCATCCTCCTCCTCATCATGCCCGACAACATCATCATGACAGCAGTACAAGCAGCGACAGCAACAACAACAACAACAGTAGCGGCATTTGTTGTTTTAATTGCGGATTTTGCTCGCTCTTTGCATCTCCGACTTGGTGCCCGAGTGTCCAATCGCGCGCGCACGCCCCCCGTCTGGCTCCCCGCCATCCAGTGAGCAAGGCAAAAAGAGAAGGAAAAACTCTCTCCTAGGGAGAATTTCAGGACGAGTAGAGAGGAAAGAAGACGAAGGTGAAGTGCTCCTTCTTCTCAGTTTTCCTTGGCTCCACGACAAAGTACTCGTGTTTTGTAACGGAACACAACACACGACGTCCAGTCAGTCGTTGTCTGCTGTTACTGCGTCCTCGTCTTGTTGTTATCGTTGTTGTTGTTGTCGTTGTTGTTGCTGCTGTTGTTGTTATCGTTGTTGTTACGACGACTTCATGACAAAGAACGGTAACGACAGCAACAACATAGGCGGAGTGGAGCTGCTTGCTTACACACACGCAGCATGGCATACCCGAACCCCCCCCGTGTGAAGAAACTCTTAAGCAAGCTCTGTGCCAACGGAACCGACCCTAACAGAGACTGATTAGCGTAATTTACTACTTTATTCATTCTTCTAGTATTGGCGCTTTGAGCGATACGCGAAGATCAACAGAGCTACACGGCGGTGTATAACATTCGCTGTCATTCGCTCTCGTCTCAATGAATCGATAAATAAAAATACACATATATATATATATATATATATATATACACAGGCATGTCTGTATACATCTGGTAGTACGGTAGGATGAGGATGGCAGAGCGAACAACGGAATCACATCATGGGGAAGAAATCGCACTCAAAACTACTAGGCAGAAAGAACAGGCGTTTGGTTAACGATCGGCCAGCGTCGAGGAGGGGGGATCGTCAGTTTCGTTTGCGATGCTGCTTGCCGCCGAAGAGGTCACGCCGCTACGGAGATGATGCAGCTGCAAAGCGTACACCCGCGCCCCATTGTTAAACGTTTTAATTTCAGCTTAAATGGCGTGAATTTGTTCGCACAGAAGGCGCGTCGACTTGTGCGTTGAGCCGCTCGACCGACCTCATCTCGACGACTTCTGCACTTCTGCCCTAGTCGCGGCAGCAGCCGCAACAGCAGCTGCAGAAGCAGTCGCGCAGAATAGTCCGCAAATAATAACCGTAAGCATCACCATCATCCGCATAGAAAAGCTGGCGCGGGCATCCGTTAAATGTCGGCTAATGGCCACTTCGGACTTCGGTTAAGACCACCATTGTTGTTGTTGTTGCTGTTGTTGCTGCTGCTGCTTGTTGTTGTTGCTGCTGTTGTTGCTGTTAGCATCATCTGTTTGTCTGGGAGACAACAACAACAACGCCAGCTATACAGCTGTCCAGTCACTCACCTGTGCATCTTCCTACCAATGGGGGCTCTACTACTCACCACCATCTGGTAACCGCCTGACAAAGCGTCTCTTTGCGTACGCATCTTCTTCTTCATCATCGCATGGCAAAATTGTTGCACACATAGACACACAAGCGAACAGCCTATCTTCGCTGTGGCGACGATTCTCGGCTGCGGCGCCCGTAACGCTGGAGGTTGACTGAGACTAACACTGCTGCTGCTGCTGCCGCGAGATGTGTGCACGCTACGCTACCTCCTGTTGGCCACAAGGCTGCGCTGCTGGGTTTGTTGTGGCGATATCCATAATGGTATATGCCTTTATGTTTGTTGTTTTTGCGACTGTTGTTGTTTTTGTTGTTGCTGGTAAGACTACTGTGGTTGTTATTGTTGCTGCTGTTGTTGTTGCTGCTACGACTACTGTGATTGATATTGTTGCCGTTGTTGTTGTATTGCTGCCTGTGCGGCTAATTGTTTGCTAATGTCATCGTTGCTGTTGTGTTAATCTTGTTGTCGATATGGCCCTATTTGTTGTCATTAGTCGTGTGGACTATTGTCCATACTCGTTTCTCGTCATGATGCATATGCTCGTATTACTTACAACGACCTAAAGACGAACTGGTGTTGCTTTATACATGTATATATATATATATATATATATATTTTTTTTTTCTAAACAAAATAGTTTGCTACTTCTGGTTGCAAGAAGTAATTGCCAACTTACAAAAGCTTGTGCCATGACAAACGCCAGCATAAAACGCCTGCTGCTGTCGCTTTTCTTAGTTGGACGCGTTGTTCTTTGTATTGAACTTGTTGTGCTGCGGCGAATACGAGAAGCGAACGCAAGTGACTATCGTTCGCTATGCGGGTGGCTTGGCATCAATGCCAACACGAACGACCAATTCATGTATAACTACGATATTTTCCGCTTAGTTGTCGTCGTCGTCGTCCTAGTCATCTTCGTCATAGTCGCCTTTCTCGTCGTCTCTTCTCTTCTCGTTTCGTCTTCTTTTCTCTTTCTCTGCGGCGAATGTTTGAGTAAGTAAAGACTAGATAGATTGAGCGAGCTTGTGCCGATTTCGCTGTTGGCCGCGACTACACAATATGCCGTCAAACAGCAACCGTTCCCCCTTATCTCTCTTTTTCTGCTCTCACACACATTTTACACCCTCCATTCTCCCCCACCTCCCGATCCATCATACTCTTTACAATTGAGGCTTACTAAGTATCTCGACCAGATCTGCTTCCTCCCTCTTCGACTAATTCTTTTTGTCGTTGAGTGATAGCCATGATGTCGACTACTTGAGAGACGACTTCATTCATTCACCTGCCGCCTCCGCATGCCTACCTGTCAACCTATCTACTGTCATCGCTGCGTCGTGCGTTTGACTACTAAACACCTACAGCTGGCTAATTGATGCCGGCATGATGATGATGATGACGTGTTGTGGCCTGCGCATGAAGGCGCATCGATTTGAGTCAAGGCAAGCCAATGACGAAGACCTTCGTACGGGCGATCAAGGACTTCGCTTTGCGTCAGCCAGTTAGGCCTTGTTCGCCAATGTGTATTGCGTGCTGTTCGAAGATAGTGACGTCAACAACAACAACAATGACGACAGCAGCAGCAACAAAGACAACAACAAGAGCAGAGACGACCAAGGCGACTACGAGATCGACTACAACAAGGACAGCAGGTGGCGCCTACCACGTGGCTGTTCTGTGCCTACTCTCCAACAGTAGTAAGCACACTAACCAAACAAGTGTTAAATATATATACGTGGATCTACAAACACCCCCACACACATATATATATATATATGGATGAGCTCGGCATTCAATCGCTTAAGCTGTTTAGTTGTTATTGTTGCTGCTTCCAGCCAGCTCTCACTCTCTCTCTCGTTACAGCCGATTTGTCGCCTGGCGCGCGTCGCGACGGTATTCGACGACGCTTACGGCGTGCCGAGAACACCATGAAGCTGTCTCTAAGCTAAAGTCGTCGCGCCGCCGTGAAGATCATCATTAGCACCATCCGCCACCGCCGCCATCGTCATCATCAGAAGCAGAAGCACCACCATCGGATGTCTATTCAAAGCAGGCGAACGGGACGACAATTCTGTTGTTGTTGCTGTTGTTGCTGCTGCTGCTACTGCTGCTGATGATAATCATGCTGTTGTTGTTGTTGTAACAACAATATTGACTAAGTTGAGTAGTTAGTCAGTTGTTAGTTGTCAAAGAGACCACGACGGCCCTACGATATCTGTAGTCGAAGTGAGTGAGAGGTGGGTAGCCCGCGATGTAGTTGCGGACAGGCAGTATAAGTAATAGGCTGTAGTCATACTTATCGTAGTAGTAGTTGTTGTAGTGTAGTACAAAAAATCACCAAAAGCGGTAGAGGTAAACGCTGAAACACGAACTCAACAAGCTCTTCTCTGCTCTATCTCACCCCCTCTCTATCTCTATCTCTCTCCCTACCTCTCTATCTCTCTCCCTCTTGCACTCGCTGTCCTTGCTTGACAAAGCAAACGGATGGCATCGTAAAAAAGATGATATGAATTGTCTGCCGTCATCTGCATCGTCGCGCGTCGCTTTAACGATGGCGTCAACAACAAAAACAGCAACAACAACAACAACAGCACCACCAACAACGACGACAACAACAATAGCAACAACAACGACGACGACGACGTAGCCTAGGTACAGAAAAAAGTGCATTAGTAGCAGAGGCAGCAACAAAAAGAAAATCCGCCAAGAAAGCCGCCTCGGCTCGCGAACGTTACCGAGTTGGCCGGACGAACGACCCACAGGCGGCCAGACAGACAGACATACATACATTCAGATCGACGTAGCCAAACGTAGACGCAAATAAATACGGCGGCGATGGATGGTGAAGGCGTACGTCTTTAAATGCCTCTCTTCGGGCATGAAACAGCCAGTGAGCAGCGACCGGCCACCGGGCGGATGCATTGCCACTGTCTGGCTATCCGGCAAAGCTGGCTAGCTGGTATGATGATGATGATGATGATAGCGGCGCACGCGCCGATCCACAGCTGGTGGGCACTGCTCGTTGTATCTCGGCGCATCTTTCATCATCAACAAACACAAGGAACAGCGACCACATTCGGAGTGGTTCATTAGCTAAACTCCTGCGAGTGTTGTTGTTGTTGCTACTGCTGCTGCTGATGATTTTGTTGTTGTTGTTGTTGTTGTTGTTGTTGCTTATGAATTTGTTGTTGCTGTTGTCGTTGTTGTTGTTGTAGTTGTTGCTTATGAATTTGTTGTTGCTGTTGTTGTTGTTGTTGCTGCTGCTGATGTAGTTGTTGTTGCTGTTGTTGTTATACTAGTCGTCCTCGTTCTCTTAGCTAAGTAGTAATCATCGAGCACATACTTACACTATAATTGATTGAAGAGAGATCGCATCAGTTTCAAGTATTTCACACGTTTCATAGAGTTCACGTTTAGTCATCATCATCATCACATTCACGTGCATATATCTCTCAATATCTTTTTTCTTCCCCCCTTCTCTCTTTCACTCCCGGGCTCTCTTAAATTATCTACAAGTAGATATGCCCTTATAGGCACGTAGTACATAATAGTGTATACTGGTGTTGTCTTTATTGTGGCCGTGTCTGTGTCTTTGTTGTTCTTGTTTTTTCTTCATCATCATCATCATCATTCTCATTAGAAGCAGCAGCAACATCGCTTTCATGGCCCCGCCTGATATTCCTTGACTTATATTTATAGACGCTCTTTGGCGCAGTTTTGGAAGCTTTTTGACGACAAAAACGCGTTTTCCCCTGTTTTCCATATTCGATGACCGTGCGCGTCATCGCTACGTCGTATGTAGGTAGATATAGGTTGTCCGTTCGTGGCTCGGGTCGCGCCAGCCCCGACGCCACCATCAACCCCACGGCGGTCGCTCGGTCGGTTGGTCGGATCTGCTCAACGTCGGTGACCAACTGTTTTACCGGTTTACGAGCCGCCACCACCACCACCAGTCAAGCTATGGTGGCTATGGAGCGCCATGGCATGCTGGCCGTGCTAGATCAGCTGCTAGACGTCTGTGATGCACCCCGTCCGTTATGGTGGACCCGTCGGACTGGTGTCGGAAATTTCGGCAATTAGTCGCCTCGCAGACGACGACGCAATTGCGCGGACTGTGTTTCAAAAAACGCGCTGAACAAAGCGCTGGCTGCCCGTCGCTCTAACAGGTAAAGGGTTATGGCGACGGAAGCGACTCCATAGCGCTGCGCCGTATGTTGTACTTCTCACCCGTCCTATCTGTTTGTTGTTGTTATGGATGTTATTATTGTTGTTGTTGATATGGATGTTATTATTGCTGTTGTTTTGTTGATGATGGTGATGGTGATGATGATGATAATTATGATATTGAAGTGGTCATCGTTGTCGTCGAGACTTTCTGATGAGAAGCCCTTCTCTCACTTTATTGTGACACAGTGGGAGCGGCGGTAGTGGACCTACAAAAATACGATACGAATACCGTGGCGCAACCAAAACAACGACAACGACAAACACGAGTGAAGGCTAATAGACCAAGCTGCTTCTCTCTTGCCAGCAGCCGGATGGGGTGCGCCGATGACGTGAGGCTTTTGGACTGGGCTGGGCTGAGCTTGTATCACGGGGTACGTCAGTTGCAGGGCTCGGGAGAAGGGAGAGTTTGGGGCTTGGCAAGAATTTGAGGTTTGCGCTAGTTGGCTGTTCGTCGGTTTTCACTGTTTGTGGTGACAAATACTGCCATGGCCGCCACTCTTGCTGTTGTTGTTGCCGCTGCTGCTGCTGCTGAAGTTAGCAGTAAGCAATCATTCTGGTTCTGTCCGTTTTTGTCAGCTAGCATCTTTATCATAGACATGACACACTGTAAGCAGTATGGTCACGAATAGCCGGCCGGATAGGAACCAACTGGCCAGCGGCTGAACGGTGCCGTGGGAAAATGTGGCCGTTGGCCGTACTTCCAAAGTGTTCCCAAAAGCGACTAACGCTGCACCATTAACAACGCCGTCTGGCCAGCTTTTAACGTTATCTGCACGTATGCATGAACACATATGCATGCATTGTATCTAAATATAAGTATATATATATTTTTTTAATGAGACCGTCTTCTCCGGACGGCATATTTATTCAAATTTAATAATTTATCATTGAGCTTAAAGTTGGAATAATTAACATATTTGTATTATATTTTTGCATATATATATATATATGCAACAATATTCTTGACAATTTAATCTCTGCGCACAAATGGCAACTACTCCACCCCGCTTCGTAGAACGTAGCCGAAAAACCGGAAGAAACATCGTGGACAGCCACCGCAGCAGCACAACAACAGCAGTAGAACGAATATAATTGTGAGGTTATCAACGCTATTCGCTTAGGGATTTACACGAGTTCTTTTGCCGGACTGTAGACTTGTCGAGTAGTCATAGTAGACCAATAGTCCTCGTCCGTCGATAATAAGGCGCGTGATATGGTGACCGTTCACCCGTTGTTGCACGCGTTTCTCTCAGATGTCGCCCGGGTCGACCAAGACGCGGCACAAGGTGCACAACATGCAAATATTGTGCACACCGAGCACAAAGTTCGGCGTGCCAAAACCATTGTTGTGTGTGTGTGTGCCGATGGACAGCGTAAGTCCGTCGGCGCAACTATGCACGCTAAGGCACGCGCTTTGTTTGAATTTGTCTATGAGACAAATGTATGACGGCAATGTCTACGATGGCGCGGAGGGGAAACGAGCAAAGGGAAAAAGCTCCCATGAACTCGGTCGTGGTGGGGTCGTCGAGCTGGCTGGGTACGGTGCGCGCCCAATTGACCGTTAGCTGAGGCTGCGGGTGGATGGACGGGTGCCACTGGCGTCTTAGTGGCTGACGGCGGCAGTGGTGACAAACAATGAAGAATTAGTGGCCGCGTCGAAACTCGTCGGCTCTCATTTGGCGCCGCCGGTCACCCGCCGCTGAAATCTCGGCGTGTCGCCACTCGCTGCCTGAATCGAACCGCTGTAGCAGCGGCACACCGCGATCGTGAGATGCGGTGTGAGAAGTTGCGGTGCACTTGTGCATGTGGACGAGAGATCTCGGCGCGACGATATCGCCTCGTGAGCTTGTTTGCTTTTGGCAGCATGCATTCGTGCGCGTGTCTATGCACGTGTGTATATATAAATATATATCTATGCATATATATATATATATATATCACGGACGACAATCAGAGATTAGAGCGCAAATGGCGACAGCCAGTCATCATTTGAAGTATCTACCAAAGAGGACTCAAGCTTAGAGGACTTGGGAAAGATGGGAAAAGGAGAGAACAAATGAGAGGCAGACACAGAGAGAGAGAGAGAGAGAGAGAGAGAGAGATAGGAAGAACTATAGTGTGGAAAGGAAACGCAGAGATAAGAAGATGTTTAGCATGCCGAATTGGACTCAAACTCAACAGTTGTTTTAGAACTACATGAGTGTTTGATGGGCTTTTGACTTTTGACCGCGAGCCTAACCGCTGATCGGACCGACATGTTAGTATTGACATCCTCCTACGTAACAGTATCAGTAGCTTAGTAGCACAAAGCGCGATAGTTAGTGCGTTCATTTGCTCGTTTATCGTAGAAGAGTGACAGTGGCGGCGAAAAACGCACTGCTGTCACCGTGTGAAGCTGACCAGCTTTGTTTCGTCGTCTAGACGTGTCATCGTGCGTGACAGCGTGTTCCGGCACCGAATCGCAGCGAGTCTGTGGCATACCCAACCGGGCTGCCGACTGACCGAAGTGTCACTGCACAAATTGTGCCCATCTTCGTCGCGTGCTTGACCAGAGCGTTCTCACACGCTGTGAAACAGCTATCGCTCTTACTCGATCTCTTTCCCTATCCCTCTATCTATCTCTTTCTCTCGCTCTCTCTCTCTCTCTATATATATATATATATATATATATAGGGTGCGGTCGGGTAATGTTGAGCCTCGAGGCGAGATCACACGTACCCTGCTGTTTGCTGACCCTTTCTACTTGTGAGACTGGTGCTGCTGCTGCATCTAGCTTTGCTTCAGCAGCCGCTAATGCTGCTCGTTTTGTTCGTCTGTCGATGGAGATTTTCATTCTTTGGGAGGTTTCCCTTTTGTCATCGCCGTCGTCGTCGTCTTCTGTGAACTTTTCCCGTCTAGCCGCGCAGAGGCACACGTCATGGCAACACGTCAACACCTGTATGCACTGTACACACTGTGTCGCAGTTGCCAAGTCAAACCTGTGTCTGTGTATGCCTGAACTGTGTATGCCTGAACTGTCTATCCGCTTGTCCATCTGTCTGTCTGTATGGACGTCTGTGAATGCGCGCGCATTGCCGTGTCTACAGCCATCTGCTGCTAATATGGTAACAGATGACAGCGATGCGCGATGCTGCGCTAGGAGGTTCACCGTCCCCCCCCCCAACAATTCGCATTTGTTCTCCACCTCCCCCCCCCAACAATTCGCACTTGTTCTACACCTTACCCCCCCTCCCGCTCCTCCTTGTCCCGATGTCCAGACTGGCGCGATCATTATTGTGGCACTAATAGCAGCACACAGTGGTCGAGAGATGTCGTCGTTGTCGTCGCCGTCGTCATAGTCGAGACTTGTTGTCGAGAGACAAAAGTATGACCTGCGGCGACTGACGAGCGGCACGTTGTGCGCCACATTGTGCATTTTGTTTTGTCTGCTGTCCTGTGCATTCCGGCCTTGCCTGCTGACGTAATTGTTGTGGCGTTGATAATGTTAGCAAATGGTCATCAGAAGCATTTTGTCGCTGATGTTGTTGTTGTTGCTGCTGCTGCAGCTATAGTTGTTGTTGTTGTTGTTGTTGTTGCTGCAGCTATAGTTGTTGTTGCTACGGCTTTTGCTGCTGCTACGATAGAGGATCGGCTCATGTCGACTATGTCGCTGACTGAGCCAACACACGGTCCGAGAAGAGGTATCACCAGATTCATCTTGCACGCGTGAGAGAAATAAGCACATCTATCTGTGTCCGTCCCACCGAATTTGTCTCTCTCTCTCAATAAAGAGTCAAAAGCCACTCGTGGCTCTTGCGAAGACGGCGGTGACTACAACAAAAACAATGGTAGCACGCATAAGAGTAGAATCATGAACACTGTCACCTACATGAGGATCATTGTCGTTTGCAGCAGGTAAAGTATTAACCACAACAATATATATATATATATATATATATATATATATATATATATGTGTATATATCTATATATATTATATATATACAGATATGTTGGTTTTTGTGTGACTGCCGCCCGTTTCATGGGTAGTGTCTTTTGAACGTGCGCAAATCACGGACGTGACGCTTTATGCGTGACATTGACTTTGCTTTCGATGCATCTACCACCTATGATCGGGATGCAAGTGCCGCCGCTGTGTGTACCGCGTATGAATGAATGGCCAACTTCGTTGTGTGAGCATTACAATGCCGTGAAGCGACCCGGTCAGCGGTGACCGGGTCGATCGGCGGGCGAGAAGGGGGTAGAGAAAGAAAGAGCGAGTTTCGTCATGAGCGCTGTTTCTAGTGAAGTCTTAGCGCTCAGCGAAGAGGTGCTTTGGAGATTCGTACAAAGGTGGCGCGGCCAGGCTTCGGCGACATCACTCTCATCATCGTCGTCGTCCACATCCATATTAATACCAACAACCGCAGCAGCAACAACAACGACGACGACAACGACGGCGACGAATCACCGCTGGAGGCGGTGCTCGAGACAATGATAGGTCTTGATGTCTTTCATCTTCTTTCCACCAACAGCTACACCAGAAGCGGTAGCATCAGTCGCAGCAGGCAGTAGCCAGATCAGCTTCGTCTCGAGGGTGCGGCGGTCATCATATGCCTGCCTGCCTGCTGTCTGACAGCAGCAGCAACAGCAGCAGAAACAGATCGAAGTAATGAGGAGGACCCCGAGAAAACGCGTGTGAACAACTCACCTTCGACAGCAATTGTTCCCAATTACTACGGTACACATATTCACACATAGGCACACAGATACAAGACCATAGAGAGAGAGGGAGAGGAGGTATGTTTATTTTAGGCATGTTTTGTATAACCGAAGAGCGATTGGTTACCACGCACGTATAACAAACAGCATAGCAGGAACGATCAGAAAGAAGTGATGCTTTTTGCAAGTGTCTTTCGCGGTCCGGCTGTGTAGGCAGTCTAAGGGAGCAGGCCGAAGATCGTATGGTGACGTTTGTTGACGGCTACAATAATAGCATACCACTGTTAACCAATTCAATGGTTTAGTTGTTTAGTCAATTATACGACTTCATTTCGTACGGATCTATAGTTGGACCAACGCAGAGTAGCCTAAAAAAGGTGCCCGTAAAAGGGTCCCTAACGTAAAAAAACATAACATGAAACGATGTGCTGTCTCTTACGTTAATTACCAACTTCCAAACGTACTTAGTGGATCAGGGATGCACACAACGTATCAAACTGTCTGGTCTGCATATGTAGATCTACGCAAGTACAAACCGAAGCTCTTAGGTGTCTACACACACACACACACACACACATATATATATATATATATATACATGCATACACCGAGAAATCTACGAACAGTAATGACTTCCGCAAACACGTTGGAAGCATTAATCGCTGACGTTGTGTGCCAGGAAGAACCATCGACCTAACGAATGCCGCCGTGGTGTCAATGTGTGGTCTGCTTGTGTTTCAGCCACCGCCCCATATTTACGAATGAAGGGGCGGAGAAACCGTACAGAAAACGGCAAGCATCGACCACAACAACAACAACAATAACAACATCATCATTATCATTATCTCGAACAACTCGAAACCAAGCTTCGGATAGACACGCGGGACGGGCAGAGGAAAGCTTCGCGCGCGTTAAAAGCTTTGTTTTTCGTGAAGCTTCGCCTTCTTGCCGTGTGTCTGTCTCTATGCTCGTCTCCTCGAAGCCGGATGGGGGCGGACGTACTCGAAAGCGTTTCGCTATTCACCTTCCTCCTTCATTGAAGCCTAGACCTGTGTTGACTTCGCCTCGGGCGAAGTGCATGGGGCTCTTTGTTTCTCTCTGTTATTAGGCCGTCTCTCTCTCTCTCACACACACACACACACAAACTCGTTCTGGTGTGTGTCTGTGTATACATATCTCCGTGTAGGTATATGTATACACATCTCCGTGTGTATACACAGGGAGAGAGACGCAAATATATACAAGACACATACGGAGACATTCAACGGACACCTTCGCAAAACGCCACAAATGTACACAAACTATAGCTCGAGACAGGCATCTCCTCCTTTGACGGACGTACGGCAGTGGTTTCCCGTTTAGTCTACTTGGGCAGTTACTACAACGGCTGGTACGACTTCTACTTGTTCTCCTACTGCCGCTGACGATAGTTCGGGAAAGTGCGTTGCTAACACCTCACAATCAAATCATGCCATACACACATACAAAGATAGCCAGACACTCATCAATAATATAACCACCTTCACGACCACCACCACCACCATCATCATTGTCGTCGTCGGGGTCCTCGGCAGCAACAGCATCACCACCACCATAAGAGATCACATCCGTGTTAAGGCGAACGAAGTGGTCCGTCTGGCAGTGAGCGCACTTCAACGCGGCTCGGTTCTTGCACTCGCGCAAGGTTGAGCTTGCGAAGCTGACTCACTAACTATCACGCCCCGGCGACGGTGAAGCGCTTTTGCTCCAAAAACAGCTCGACGAGCCTGCCTTCTTGACTTATCCTGGGAATCCTTGGGTTACGGCGCACATCGCAACGAACAGGCTTTTGGCAGACTACTATTTCTACTACTACTACTGGTAATACTGCTACTGCTGCTACTACTACTACTGCATGTACTGCTAACTACTACTAACTAATATAACCACGATGGGGAGGGGGGGGGGGGAGAGGGGGTGAAGGGAAGAGCTTGAAGATGAGTACGCCTAATGCGCGCACTCATCTCTGATCGCGTCTCTGGGCAATCTCGCGCTGCCGAATAGAGGCGTTCGTTTCGCGCCGTTCAGCGAAACTTCCAACGCCCGTGTAAGTTCATCATAAGGTCTCTCCGAGAACGGTGCGGCTTGCAGCTAACGCTCTATGAGTTCTATGAGCCCCTCGGCTGGCGCCCTTTCTCGTCTCTGTCATCATCGGTGTCCTCCATGTTAGTCAGTGTCACACACAGATCCGACACACCAACAACACAGCCAACCTGACATGTCGCATTGCGCAATGCATTAAACATCATCAAGCTGTTATCGGTACTGTTCCATTAATATATATATAAATATAATAGATAAAGTCGAAGCGATCTACTTGCAGTTGGTCTTACATGTGGATACGCCAAAACTTGAACGGTTATGCGGCACAATACCAGTAACTAACATTTGGTTGTTGCAGTTCAACTTGTGCTACGGTTTCGATTTGCTACCACAGGTTGCTCACGATGGCGGCGGCGGCGCGCATACACCACGCGTAGATACAGCACTACACTCAGAGAGACATATATGCGACACATATGCAAATAGACGACGACGATAACGACACTTCTCGACGAGGTGGTTCTGAAGCGGGGCTTCTCGTCTCGTCGCTGGTTCAAACGGCCCCTGCCGATCAAATGATGGTGCTACTAAACAGTACTGGCTGCCAGTGACATGAGACGGGTCCACCTGCACGGTAGATCATTCCGGCAGCAACCGATCGGTGACTTCGATTGGCGCCGGAGAACGGAGGCGGAGGCGGCGGCGAAATTTACCTAACGACCTATCGAACGAACGAAGGAAGAAACCTCAGAGGTCGTTTCTGAATTTGTATTCTTCGTTTACCATTGTTGTTGCCGCTGTAATTCTCGTCGTCGGCGTCATCGTCGTCGTCAAATCGAAGGCAATTACTACGATGAAACGACAGATCACAGGCTTCGATACAGACTGACACGCAGTTATCGCGCGACTCAATTGGAGCCCCTCCTCTCCGCCGACCCTGAACCTGGATGCGAGTCACCATCAAGCGTCGACCTACCGTCATAATACTATGAGGGAGGAGACTTGCCCTCATATCATCAATGAGTCAGTCGGAAGGCCGCCGCCATCGGTGTGCCTGATGCCCTGCAGACGTCGTCGCAAAGGAGATGGGGACAAAAACATCAAGCGGACGTCACGGGTTCGATCGTGATGAGTTCCCATATATATATATATATATATATATATATATATATGGCGTCGGACGAATACGATAACTCTCAACATAAGGAGAGGGTTGCGACGCAGGAAACGATGGGTGGGTACCGTTGTTAGCCTATTAGAAGGGTTGTGGTTAGAAGACGAGTACAGTCAGAGAGAGATAGAGATAGAGAGAGAGTGAGTACGACATCGACGACGACAACGACAATGAAGCATCAACCTATGGGGTAATTCAAACGGTCCGCAAATGCCCCTCGGTCCTGGTCCTGACTGCTTTCCTGGCTGTATGGCGAACGGACGGACGAACGGACAGGCGGGCGTGATGTAATTCTGAGTGTAACCGATGAATAGATGCGTACAAACGACTCGCGCTCCGCTCAACATGCGACGTCGTTCATAGCGAGCGACGCCTGCCGACAAGGCCGACTACACCCTTCTAATTACGTTCCAGACACCGCCTGTAGACTTTGTGTCTGGGCTGAACGGCCGCCGAGCAGAAGCGAGCTGAAGTAAACTTGGAGCAATTGCGATGACGATGACGACGACGAACGGACAAACGAACGAAGTCCAAACTAGCACCGCGCCGCCGCAAACTCCAAGCCACCTCGGCTCGAAAGGATCGTATACAGATCGAGTCAAGTATGGTATCGCTACACAGAGTCGTCCGACGACAATTACGATTGTGCACTTCAGTTCGGCCGGGTTCGCGTGTCACGTGTCCGCGTCAGCTAAGCTCTACTAGCGACAATCGTCGGCGAGTTAAATAGGCTAGATCAAACAAACGACCGTGGTCGTGCCGCGCTTCCTAGTACTATATATATATATATATATATATATATATATATATATACATATATATATTATATATATATATATATATATATATATATATATATATATATATATATGTGTGTGTGTCCGGCGTGACACGGACAACCGACCAATCATCGATCGATGGACATGGATGCGTGGATGAACCTCATTGGATAGCTTACCGCGGTGGTACTTCGTCATTACCGGTGAAGTACCGAACGACCGGAAAAGACCTTACTATACTGGACAGGAGAGGCTGCGCGCCAACGTCAGGTGTGGCCAAATCGACAACGGCGGCAACCCCACTTGTCTATCTGCGCCCGTTTTGTCGGTGCAGGAGAGCTGAATTCAACGGAATTACGATTGCTGACGACAACAACAGAAACAACGACAAGACCAGCAAATAAAGCAGCGTGAACAAGAACGGAAGCAGAGAAGCAAGAACAACTACAGAACCTAAAATGTAGCACCGGGGAAAGAGGATAAGACGAATAAGAAGATAAGAAGACAGCAACAACTACATCAATAACTTCAGTTGCAGTCCCATCGACGCCATCACCAACAACAAAAGGGTTGTAATGAAGCTAGCCAGGAAAAAAACTGGAACAATTGTCATCATAACCGACAATAATCCTTTTCTATCTGTATATATACATACATACAGTTATCTCTGTGTCTGAATGTCGCTAAAGTCAGCACCGCTCCGCTGCAACAGCGTGTCTCAGCGTCAGAAGCTGTTAGCGCTTGTGTACACAGATACACTGACTATACGCGCATCCGCTGTAGGCGCTGACAGTATCGATTGGCTATGACGAATCTACAGAGCGATCACCGCGCGCGGCAACCTGTCACCACCGTTAGATCAAGTCCGCTAGACGGTGACGCCCTGCCTACCTGTGTCTTTTCCCCTCATCTTAGTGTCTCTAGCCCTTTCTTCAGCGAGATCCTCGGACAACGACAACGTGGACAGCAATAACAATAGCAGTAGCAGCAGCAACAACAATAGCAACAATGACAGCAACAGCAAACACCCGACTCTGCTCTCTTGTCGACATTGTGGCGTCACCACAATTGTTACTCGCCGCTGACCTAACACGATACACACACACACAGCGTAGGACACGTGTACCTGAGCGCCATTCTAAAAGGTCAAAACTCCGCTCATATTCATTCATTCTCCTTATGCTGATGATTATGATTATGTCACCTTAGAGGGGTGTGAGGGGGGAAGCGGGTAGGGCATGCGAACAAGCGACTCGTTTGCATATCGACGACTACATTAGACTACGGGGTACGGTACAAGTGTTTGTATAGCGATATTTTTGCTCATGTTTGCTGACGCTAGGCGCGCTTGTCACGCGTGCGGGCGGCCGGTGGGCGGCCGACCGGCCGGTGTGGGGGTGGTCGGGGGTCATCATCATGGGGGTTGGCATGTCTTCTTGTTACTCAAGCGTCGATGATGACTAACGATTCGTACTGACTGCCGTAGCGGCTGGAACAGTAGAGTCGCTCGTAGTCGCTGCCCGAATCCCCCTCTTCACGACACCGTCGCCGCCGTGGCAGAGGTATGTTTCACTGCTAGTGAAGTGCGTCTTCAGCGAAGTCAGACTAGAGTAGTTCCGATGCGCACATGGTTGTCGTGAAGTTGCGCCAACAGCTTTCCAAGATTGAACGGAAGCTACCTGATGCCTCGAATCATCTGCCGGATGACCTGAATAGAAATAGCTGTAGCTGTCGCCTTTGTAGCCGTAGAAGACCACTTTCTTGTCGTGAATAGAGCGTCGGTCAAAGTGGTTCTTATAGCGGAAGTAGAAGTTCTTGCTTAGTGTAGTAGTGCCAATGTCTGCAGTAAACGTACATCTTGCCGTTAAACGCGTTTTATGCTAGATGTATTTGTAGTCTAGTAATGGTAGACGTGGCAACGGCGGCGCGTATATATATATACATACACCCGTTCGATTCGGCAGAGTGCTGTGATAGTGTTTTCGTCGATTTCCCTAAAACTTATGCTGCTTTCTGAGGTTTGACTTTTGTAATGATTGAAATTGTATTAGCAAATGTTTGCGTTGAGTGAGAGTACTCGGTTGTTGGTGGATAATGTACGCTCGAAGATGGACTTGGATTGCGTGCCATAGAGATCATATATGTTTATAAGTCGCCGTGGCTGTGGCTTAGTGGCAGTACCATTGGCAGTACCACTGAGAAGCAGCAACAGATTTAATTTACAAAGAAAAGCCTGCATCGACACATTGCGACGATTAACGGGTTAGTCAGTTGTATTCACAATGTCACTCGCCGCTGGCGGCTGGTTTGCATCTTGCCGAAGTCAGTACGGAGACAAGTAGTCGACTCAAGGAGTTCATCACCGAGATCCTGCGCAGCTCAATCGCAGAGGACAACGAGGCGGCCCGGCTTTCCCTGTGCCCTTTGCGCCAATTGCTGTCCTCCGCTTCCCCGATGATGGGAAGAACGACCGCTTATTAGCGGTCATCGTTTGGATGAACCTCCACGACTTTATGTATAAGAGACGGTTTGATAATGAGAGCAGTTCTCCTCTAAACCTGTGTTCCCGGCAGCGGCAGGCGGTCTAGACTGTCCGGGTAGCTTTTACCAAGCACTCTGAACGTTTTTTGTTGTTGTTGCTGTTGTTGTTATCGTTGTTTTTGGTTGTTGTTGTCGTTGTTTTTGGTTGTTGTTGTTATCATCGTTCATGTCGTTCTTGTGTGGCTTTAGTCCTCTTTGGGACCTCCTTCCATTATAGCTACCATTGAGACAATGGCCACCGGTTAGTCTACTACTACCGATGCTAATACTGTCTCTTCTACGAGGTATCTATCATCTGTCCCCCACTGCCACCCCTATCCCATTAGTTGTACCAATATTACTATCCTTGCTTGCTTTTACTACAGCCATAACAGCGACAACTACTTCAACTACTACGAAATCTATTGACTGCTGCTGTTGCTGCTGCTAAGGTCATAACAAGGGCGTGCGTATGACGGCCCTGCCAATTACACTGGCCACGTGACTGTTGTTGTTGGTTGTTGTTGCCGCTATCTGCTTGGGCGCTGCGTGTTCTTCTCTGAGGGGAGGCGTCACGAGACGCATCAATAATAAGCATAACAATGATAATACTAGTAATAAACGTCATCATCATCAGCATCATAAAATGTATAGTAATAATAATAACAATAATAATGAGCAAATATTTGTTGTTGTTGCTGCTGCTGCCTCGCTTGGGTCATCCACACCTGACGGCACCTGGCGACAACGCCACGCCGACGACTTCTATTGAAGCTTCTGGTTCGTCGCGAGCGTTGTCGTTGATAGTCAAGGCGGTCGGTCGTGGTCGAGGTGCGAAGGACAAGGAAGTCATCTGATCATCATCATCATCATCATGTTGATGAAAACGACGACGGCGACGACGAAGAGAACTACTATAACAACAACAACAACTCGACGACATTAGGCCAGTTCTACCTCATCACTACCGGCCAGCCATATGCGCCATCCGGCAAATGTATTCAACCACCACAGCAACAGCAACAACAACATCGGCAGCGACAGCAACAATAACAGCAACAACACAATATTGTCGGCATCAGCAGCAGCAACAGCAACAGTAGCAGTAGCAACAATAACAGCGTGTCGTCCACAACGACGTTGACCACTACCATAGGAACAGAAATGACGCAATAATTATGCTTTTATACGACCTGTCAACACCTAGTTAGGGATCTAATTAGCAAGCATCACCATCATCATCATCATCAAGAATGTGTTGTATATGATGTGTGTTGCTCAGACATAATCTGAGCAGCTGCCTGCTCTCACGAAATACGTTGTCTATTTGGAACGTACGTTTGACACTATACCGTGTGTTTATGCCAAGTCAGAAAGAAACAAAAAATCACACAACTTGTTATTCTATCACATATCAGATCAACAATCATAATAACACCATCCAAAGCAACAACACTATCGACGACAACAACAACAACAACCACAACGACAACAACAACATTGCAGCCATAATCATCACCAGCAACTACAACAACAATCACAACGCTAACAACCAGAACAACAACAACAACAACAACAACAACAACAACAACAACAACAACAACAACAGCAGCAGCAGCAGCAGCAGCAGCAACAACAACAACAACAAGAGCAACACCGTCCAACCAAACGGATCAGCGCGCACCGGGACGGAATGACGGGCATTCAATTCATACACACAGACAGACACACACAAACGACCGCTGTAGGAGATAGTGCTGTAGCTAGAATCGAAGACTACTACTTGTATTCTACTCGTAGTTAGTAGATAGAATAGAAGCAATTGTCGTTCACGTCGACGTTGAAGAGTGTGAGCCCCCCCCCCCCCCGCCGCGTAACGACAGATACGTAGCAGCAGGCCTTACGTGTCGGCACGCTTCCGACAGGCCGTCGGTAGGCCGATTGGTTGGATATATGGGACGAAGCGTCGGACGGGGAAGCTTCTAGTCAAACGGGCGCCAATGGGATGATTTGAATTGTTGTCTGATTGAACTCCGATCTCACGTTGTGTTAACGAGCAGATGACAGCAGAGATCGTATGAGATCAGAGCCGTCTGGTTATATAGTAGTAGTAGTAGTAATAGTAGTAGTAGTAGTGTAGTGGCAGCACACTAAATGATCACACCGATCATTCATTCGTTCATTCAGCCAATCATTCACTAACTAGTTGTCTAGTGGTTAGAGCAGTGAGTAGTGCTAACGACAGCCGACAGCACCGTTATTTGGTAGATCTGACGCCCTGCTTCTCTGTCTGTCTGTTTGTGGCGCTAGCTAGTTAAACGACCGAGGAACAAATCATAATACTAATAAGACTAATGACAATATTAATCATAATAGTAAACATAACAATAAACATAACCGTAGTAGAAGTAGTAGTAGTAGTAGTAGGTCTGATTCAATAAAGTGGCTTTCGACAAACGCAACGAACGCGAATCAAAGCACACCTGTGAAACGTGTCTTTCACTAACCAGCCTCTCCAATATATAACGATGCCGGGATGCGCTTTTGTCCGTTCTACGATTGAAACTACTGCAGCGACCTGCTTTCAAAGCAGGCAGTCTGCTTTCTACCGGAAGAATAGACATGGCTGTCTGTAAGTGTCTATATATAAATATATACCAGTTTTGTGTGCAGGATTCGCAGCGTATCCAGCAGCGCATAGCACATAGTGTCTATGCGTTCGAGATAAACGTTCGAGTGGCAGTCTCGTTATTGGTCGATATGGTCGCGTGTCTCTTTTTTCTTTCTCTCTCATGCACGCTCGAGTGTCGCTATATTGGTTGGTGGCTATGAGCCTAAATACATGCATGTGTATTCTGTGTGTAAACGACAGTGTCTCCTTGAGTCTTGAATGCGTGTGAGTGTGTTTTATGTGCCGCCGCATGTGCTGATATGTTCATAACAGCTAGACAGATTGCGGTGATGGTAATCAAATCGTAGTCTTCTCAACAGGTTGTTTCCAAACACCGTTGTGGTGTAATGCAGGTAGAACTTTAACAAGGCTTGCCGCGATGTGGTACGTCAAGTGAGGTGGTTATAATTAGTACACATCGTAATCTAGAGTAACGATCGATGGCCTTATATTCAACACTTAGTGCTGCAATGGTTGAAGTAATAAAAATGATAATTAAATTAACACTAATAAGAATCGTTTTGCACCGTTAAACTAGAATTACACGAAGTAAAGTGACGAAGACAACACAGCTAACAGTATTCGCAGTGTAGTAACACACCAGCAACTGCAGGAAAAACAAATAAAACCCGTTGTAGCGGACGAAACAAGCACCGTACCTAAACATATATCTCCGATAACTCAATAATGCGGAATTTGTAGAGTTAGCAGAAATAGGTTCTGCGGAGATTTGTCATTTCTTTTGTAAGCGTGTGTAGGTGTATACCCTTCAATCTTCCGCGAAGCCAAAGTTTAACGCTCAATCTAACCAAGCTAAGCTATGCGCCGCCGATAGGCAATTTATCGAACGATCGAAGTCAATATACTTCACTACAGTGCTGCAGTACAGGCATACAACTGTACAACTAAAACCAGCGTCAATCAACAAGGACTCGGAACCGGAGTCGGTACACTCATTAATATAGATATATATCGCTAGTGAGATCTTTATAGAACGCGTTGCCTAACTCAGTAGAGGGCCCTGGAGAAAGAGAACACGACAGTAGAGAAGGTACGAAACGAAACAGTGACGACTTACCATCATCTCGGTCGTCGTGGTCGGAGCCAGCGTCGCGATCAAAGCTGTCGGTGGGCGATTCCGTTCTCGTATGGTGGTGGTGGTGGTTGTGGTGGAGGTGGAGGTTGTGCGGATCGCCGCCCGTCAGAAACAGCGGCGGTCTGCCGCCCGTTAGACTGGCGAGCGCAGCCGCGCCTGCACCGCCGCCCCCGGCACCGCCACCACCCACCAGAGGCGACGTGTGGCCACCGAGGCCGCCCGCAAGGGCGCCAAGCGGCCCTCCGCCCGGAAGGCCGGCGCCGAGCGCCGCCAGCTGTTGCTGTACGGCCAGCGAGTTGGCGGCGAATAGGGCAGCCGCCTGCGCCGAAGCGGCTGCTGCGGCGGCGGCCGTCGCTGCCGGCCCGCCAGCCGCCGAAAGGGGGTGGTTTGGGTGGACGCCCCCACCGCCGCCCATCATGCCGCCCATGCCATGACCAGGAGCGCCGTTGGTGCCGCCATTTCCGACGGCCCCGAGGACGCCCGCCGGGTCGGCAGTGGCCGCCGCAGCCGCCGCCGAGTTGAGGATGTCGCGTATGAGGAACGACGAATGGGGCGCTGCGGCGCCCATCACCGACGAAGCGACGCCCTTGGGCGGCGGCGAACGGCCGGGCGATGACATTGTGAGCATATTGAAGACTCTGGACGTCTAGCCCGCGTCCCGCCGGAACACAGTCGACACTATGTCCTCCCCGTCGTACAACGAGCAGCAGTGTAGTGGATGCTCTTTTTCTCTCTCTCGCTCACTCTCCACGCACGCGTATCTGCACACGTACACTGCACACACGAAACGATACACAAAATGCAAACTCGTATCAGAGTTCGGAATAGTTCGTAGTTGGAACTGGTGGCCGCGATTCCGATGAGATATAGCAGCAGCAGGTCTTAGCACGAATTAATTAAATGGCTGTATGTCGCGCTTGATCATCTCCAAGAGAAGTTGCACGATGAAGCAAGTGGTGGTGGTGGTGATGATCAGGCTGTTGTTTGCCGTACTGTGGTCGGCTATTGGATTGGCTGGACTTGGACTTTGAACAGCCGCGGCCAACGGTGAACACGAATACGTTATGCTGGTGCAGCCAGCACTTCCGGTAGTGATGCTCAGGTTAACGACGGCAAGGGTGACACACTCGTGAAGTCTTCGTCACGAAGTGAATCTTCTCGGCGGCCCCGGCTTCACGCCCTTCACGCACATGCACACAGCACACAAATCTACACTACGAACATCGATACCGACACATCTGCACACGTTAGTCCTTAGACGATGTCGGAAATACTACGCGAATAAATTCCTGATTCCGTCCTGACATTGCCCTGACATCGGCGTGACTCTGCTTGCTTGCACAGCACACGATCGTTGCGTTGCTTCGACCTGTTAATCAGCAGCAGCAGCAGCAGTAGCCAGTGCCTTCAGTCTTGTGTTGTTTCGGGGTCTGTCCTGCGCTCGTTTCTGTCGTGCACTGCAGCTTTTTCACGTCATACGCAGTGTTTCGCCACTTTTCCACAATGTATGAAGAGACGGTCGAAGCGAACGGGAGCAGTTCGTGGTGGAGGTGGAGAAGCAGGTCAGTGACGATGAATGGTGATGTCGATGTCGAGTGATGACGCCGACAGTGATGATTGCAAACGTCGTTGATTGCAGTTGGTCGCCAGTTGCTGACTAATGTTATGGCGCGAATATCAATCCACTGTGGCTGGCGAGTAGTTAGTTAGTAACTTGACGGCGGATTGAAGCAGTAGTAGTAGTAGTAGTAGTTAAAGTTGCTGTTGCTGTTGTTGCTGTAGGTATAGTAGTACTCTCTACTACTTCTTCTACTAGATGTATGTTCTAGTACTAATAGTAGAAGAACCAACCTTTCCAATGTGCACAGACGACGTCAAAGTCGACAACAGCTAGCGAGAAGCCAGCAAAAGCACGTCGACGGGGCACGTCGGCCAACAGACCTGAATACACACACAAAGACACACATAAACTCTCACACACGCACATACACTCAGGCCGATAGTGCACTAGGGATAGTCTAGCCGTGTACGGGTACGTCTTGGGGGACGTATCTTCGCCGGGGTATCGGGGTACCCACAGTCAACCACGACACTATACTATGGTAGTAGTAGTAGTAGTAGTAGTAGCGATGGTAGCAGCAGCAGCAGCATGTCAGCCACGGCTCCCCGCTACGGACTGGATCGATATTTGCTGTATCACCTAGGCTGTATCAGTATAGTCACCGGCGGTGTGTGGTCGTTGCTGTTGTTGCACACGTCGAACGAAACGGAAACGTTACTTCTAGTAGCTCTAACTCGGCGACGTGAAGACGCCGGCTACTAAATACTAAACACAGAAGCACCAGCGTTGACGACCATTACCATTACCATCAACGTCCTCGTCATCATCAACTTCATCACTATCATTATCATGTACGGGTCAGTCGGATTGCGAACGGCGTGCGTTCGGTTCAGAATCCGAACAGACTGGTTAGTCAGTCAGTCAGTCAATGCGTTTGTCTGTGTCTGTCAAAGTGGGGTGTCGTCTTCTCCTCTCGATGGGTTCGTGGGGTTGCTCAGACAAACGCATGCACGCACGCCGGCCCGCCGCCCGTTCGCTTGCTGGCTCTGCCACGGTCTAAACGGCCGCTATGAGAGATTCACTCAACTGACTAAAGATCGCTCAGTTGCTTCTAAAAGCTCTCTCCCTTGTTGTGTGACTGCTGCTGCTGCTGCTGCTGTAACTGCCTCTGCTGCTGCTGCTGCTGTTGCTGCTTCTCCTCTCCTCGCAGCCGTTTGCTGGCTGGCCGATCCGGCCCACCGCCGCAGACAGCCGTCGTCGTCGTCGTTACTTGGACGATCAATCGTCGTCGTTGTTTCGTTGGCTGCCGCAGCCGCTCCTTCTTTGATGCTCTCTCTCTCTCTATTTCTTCTCTCTCTGGCTCTCTCACCCGCAGTTGCTCTTATCTCGAGGAACGAGCGGTAAGGTAAATGTTTAGAGTCGCCGCCGCCGGGAACACTGCCGCCGGGCTGGCTGCTGCGGCAGACATACAGATAGACAGACCGATAGCGGCTGCAGCAGCAGCAGCACCATTGCGGCCGCCACTGGTTGTGGTGGCGGCAGCGGAGGCGCTGGCGCCGTCGCCGCCGCGAGCTGGAGCCGCCCATTCGTCGAAGCGCTCCACCACCACCGCCGCGGCCGATGATGAAAACCCACCCTCGGCGGCCAACCAGCGACCCCCCTCTCTTTCTCTCTCCTACCTCCGTTGGCCTCACTTGGTGCCTACCGCCTCTTCCTACTACTACAATACGAGCTGAAGCTGGAGCTGCTCTCTTTGCTGCTGCTATCGAAGGGTGACCGTACCTGTGTGGCCATGAGTGGGTGAGCGTCCGCGCGGGCGCCTCCTTCTCTTCGCGTCTTTCGTCCACGAAGTCCCAATGGGCGGAGTCACTCTCTCTCTCTCTCTCGCGTTCTGGCGGCTTGCTCTTGCAGACGCGGTTGCCGCCGCCGCCGCCGCAGCAGCCCCGTCGTCACCGAGCTCCGCCCCGCTAAACGACGGAACAGCGGCAGGGGCGGCGGCGCCGGCGGCCGCCGCCGCGGCAGAAAGGAGGGCGCTGCTATCGCTCATCTGTCAGGCTGTCGATGGGTCGGTCTGTCTGTCTCTCTGTCCGTTCGTCCGCCCGTCTGTCTGTCTGTTCGTTAATCTGTCCATCTGTCTGTGTTGACGGTCGGTGGTCTTCACCGTTGCCTCGTTCCTTCGTATGCTCGTTCGTTGGTCTGGTTTGCCACGACGACTATGGCTACTGGCGCCGTTGCAACCGTCCGTCTCCATTCGACTCACTGACTGAGTGAGTCCCTGCTTCTTCCCCCCGCCGCCGCCACCACCTCCCCCGCCTCTCTTCCTTCGCCCGCCGACAACATGGAAAGGGGAAGCTGGATCAAACTAGCTGCAGAGCCCTAGCTGAGATGGGATAGGAGTCTCGCGTCGCTCGGAAAGGAGGTAATAGTCGTAGAAGTAGCAATAGTAGTAGTAGTAGTAGTAGTAATAGTGGTGGTGGTGGCGGTGATGGTGGTGCTAGGTAGACAGATCCAGTCGGGAAAGAGCGGGGTGGGAAAGGAAACGAGAAAAAAAAATATATATATATATAGAGAGAGAGAGATGTATATAGCCAGAGAGGAAGAGGCAAGAGGTTGAGCGGCTACGGAAAAGGAAAAAGACGAAACCAAAAAGGGGTAAGCAGTACGCGTAGAACGTTGCTGCAGCATAGACCAGACACGACGGCCGAGCGTAGCACGACTCGAGTCGGGCCACTCAGTGTGCCGTCAAATCGTTCTTGCAACGACAATTTATGCGGCTGCTGATGCCGCGCGGGTCCGCTATAGTCGCTGTGGCCGCCGCCGGCGCCCTTATCGCCATTTGGCGCATAGAAAGGCCGGCATCGGCAGGCAACGCCGACGCTTGCCGCCGTTGACAGTGTCAAATGGACGTTGCAGTCAGCCGTTAGCTTGGCTCTGCCCCTTCTACCGGTTCTTCAATATACACATACGCACTCATATATATATATATATATATATATATATATACATACATAGTTCCTCAATATATATATATATACGGCACAAAGAAACGAAACTGCCGCCACTGCTTGTCGATCGTTTTGGGAATAGCTCGCCGCTTTGTGTGTGGGCCAATTGGCGGTCGAACGTCGGGTTGTTGACGGTGGGCGCCTGCACCGCCCCACGTTCTTGCCCTCGCCTCGCCCCCGTCGACGCCTCGATGACGGTAGCAGGGGCTGTCCCTACAGTAATGGTAGCAGCAGCAGCGGCGGCGGCACCACCACCACCCCCGGGGGGTACAGGATCTACCGCCATAGCCATACCAGCCGCGGCCGTTCATAGCCAACGATTGAAGATGGCAGAGCGCGGAGAGCGCCTGCGATGGCCCCAAGCAGCCATCCATCGGCGGGCCGGCTGAGGCCGAGAGCCAGGCGCAGCCCCTGAGTCTACTCGTATACGAAGCCACTTATAACACCAATCCACCTCTCGCATCCAACCGCGCAAGGCTGGCTGCTCCTTCTTCTCGTCCCCCGACGAAGACTTCTACCC
>QVRM01002973.1:0-40000 GCA_003439945.1 Dermanyssus gallinae | reverse complement strand
GCGCTTGGCTGAGGGTGACATTGATGGCCCATGGATATACCATGGCGACGACGACCACGACGCGCGCACAATCACTACGCCCAATCATTGATGATGACTCAGGCACGACGCTACATCGACTGCTCATAATGGTGATGCGCAAAGATGAACGTCGTTTCGATGATGGCCAGCGTAATGGCACTTATTAACACACCATTCGTGGCTCTTTATGGTGGTGTTTAAAGCACGAATATGATTAATATAAATAATAATGTCAGTGACCACCTGCTGCTGGTGGTGGATGCTCATTTGCAGCTAGACCACCGACCGCAGTCTAAATCGTTGGGTTGATTTCCTGTCGCTCTGGCACTGCATTCTTTCTGTTTGTATTGCACGTACGCATGCACACAAATACACACACACATATATATATATATATATATATATATATATATATATATATACTATATATATATATATGCCTGTATATATATATATATATATATAACGATGCTATAGTTATTGTATCAATCAAACTTTTATTTCACCATAAATTGGTAGATTGCTATAATTATGCATACGAATATTACATGCGTAGATACATTTTGATTTTATCCTGTTGCGCACTCAGACGTGATAGCTGAGCTATGAGTAGATATGCCGCATACGGATTTACTAACAGTCAATTATTATTAGCAATTATTAGCAGTTACAATAGAGGAGAAAACGGTGCTTCCCGGAAAGCTCGCCGGGGCGTCGAGACACTTCCGCCTACGCTGCTGACAAGTAGGCCAATGGACAGATGATAATTGATCATCTCGGCCTGCTGGCTGGCAGGTGCCCGCAAACCACGCGACTGTCACAGTTTTAATAACCCCCCCCCCCCCCAGATTACGATCGCATTCTGCGCGAAGTGAATCGGTCCCAATTGCCTTGGCGTTTTTCAGAGAGGGCTCTCCTACTATCAAACGTAGATTTGGTAGAGCCGCTATGACGCGTTGTCAACTGCTCCATTGTCGTCGTCGTCGTCGCCACCAGACTTTTTCTGCTGCTGTTGCTGCTGCAGCAGCTGCAATATCTCCTGTTGGTTCCACCCGTCACGTTCGACCTGTGCCATTCATCGCTTTCCATCTTTCCATTTTTCGCTCAGTTAAACCATATACGTTCATATATGTATGCATATATATATATATATATATATATATATATATATATATATATATATATATATATATATATATATATATATATATATATATGTGCATTACGCTTCAATCCAACCTGCGTCCCTAGCTTTGATCCCAAAGGAGCCTTTGGCGATGAACTTTGACGTTGGATAATGTGTGCCACGTCTTCGTTGTTGCTGCACTGGCAGAGCCGTAGATCCTGCTCTTGTTATTGTTGTTGCTGCTGTTGCTGCCGCTGCTGCCGCCTCCAACTCGTTAGATTTCGTCTCGGCACCATCTAGCGGCTTCATCCAGTGGCTACTTCTTATGAGACGCGGTCATTACGGCTAACGACCGGTACGCGGTGTCACCGCCATTGCATCTGCTGTGGTCGTCGTTGTCGTCAAAGTCATAACGACAATATTCATGCGTACATTATTCTCGTACATGGACCTATTCATAGTTCATTCATTTATTTCCTGTTTATTTCTTTGTCATCGCCACCACCACCACCACTATCATCATCATCATCATCATCATTATCATCATAATGATAATCATCCTTCAAAATTCGTTGTTCAGTTTGATCGCCTCCAATTGAATTGACCGTAACATAACGGATACGTGTCATGACGTGCTGCAGCTTCACACTCAACGCGCACCGTAACACAACGACTAGACCACGCGACACCGTACGTGGTTATACCACTGATACTATTATCACTACAATAACTCACTTTTTAATAGGCAAGTAGCAAAAAAATGCGGTATGCACACCCGGAATCCAATAAATAACTCTCTTAAGGAAGGAAAACTTCTGCAAGTATGATTCAGTAGTGTGGCGTTCTAAGCCAGTCGTCTTGAATGTTGAGCATTATTAGGGGGATCAACGTTTGACTTTTATTATTATTATTATTATTATTATTATTATTATTATTATTATTATTATTATTATTATTATTATTATTATTATTATTATTATTATTATTATTATTATTATTATTATTATTATTATTATTATTACTACTACTACTACTACTACTAAGTTCGTTTGATTTCTACCACTAACAGTGCTTGCTTTTTCCGCCAGTCGACATAGCTTGTCTGCATTAGAGCAATGTCGCCGACGCACTACGCGAATTCCGGTCCATCCGAGGCTCCTGCATTGATCGTCTCTCTGACCACACAATCTGAAATATTTCCCCAATACACGATATGTTCTTCTTCTGCCTCGTAGTGACTTCCTTCCTCTATGAGCGGGCAGAGGGTAACTCCTCATCAACCCACGTTATGCTTTCCTAAAGCGTGCAGCTCTTTAGCTTTGCGTTCGCGCGTCTGTTGCTCTCTTCACAATTGCCACGGTACCATTGGCATAGCGGACATTCGTTTGGCGAAAATGGCCCGAGCCTCTTAGTCTTTCTTTGTTTTGCCATGTGTTTCCTCTGCGACAACAACTCTTGCCGAGTCATCTGCAATACGTGCTAATAAATCAAATACTGCCTACTTATCGTACACTCTTGTACCATGTGTAAATGATTTGCACCTTGATGAAATGTGTCGGCCATAACATGTGGAATTCTAGATCTTCTTCTGGCTATTCTGCTGCTGCTGTTGCTGCTGAGAATGCGTGTATGCGCGTCGACTGTCAATTTGGATGTCGAGTGCTATTGTAAGAAGTTGAGTGAGGATTAGTAATTAGCGAGAGTTTGTTAACTCGCTCGGCCAACACCGATGTGGTTGGTTGTGGCCGCTGGTTCGGCTTCATCAGCCTTGCTTGTTGTTACACCACCACCACACCAACTCGAAGCTCCTAATCCACGCGAGAAGTGTGTTGTGCAGCAGTGCAGCAGAAGTTGCAAATGAATGCCAGCTAGGTGTGTTCGACAACGATTCGAGCTGCTATGCTTCCCGAAACTGACCCTGCGCACGCAGGCGACAGCGGTGCCGCGACCCGTCCACTTCTACCTGTCCTCCTGAGAAATGCGAGACCTGAACAGTTTTCCATGTTACTCTGTGTTGTTGATGTCTGGTCTGTCGCGCGTTCGCCTGTTCGGAAGAGCAGCGCGAGGGCGCGAGTGTGTATTATCATCATCATCATCATCGTCGTCGTCGTCGTCGTTATTCATGCTAGACCTAACCTCACCACACTTCGTTGGGGACCGACCGGGACCTCAACAACCGGGCGGGAAACAAGGCTGACTGGCTTCCAGACTAAAGTGTCTATCCAAGACTCGATAGTTTCACTCGAAGGTGTATGGAGAAAGCAAATAAGACACAGACTGTCTCTCTGTCTGTCTCTCTGCCTGTCTGTCGACAGGTATTGCGGCTTGACTTGAAAGCATTCTCCCCTCGCCGCGCCCTCAATTGCTCGAACTCCCTGAACCCCCCTATCACGGGAGCTGTATTATGGTCTCCCTCTTCCCAGGGGGGGGGGGGGGGGTGCTTGTCTTCGGCGGATGCTTTATTGCCGACCAGCGGCGCCCGGACGGAGGCACTTCTCTTTGAAGGTAGTCGTTCTCGCTCGAGCGCGAATTCCGAGTGTCTTTAAAGATGCTGCGTCGTTGATGCAGCTGATGTCTGTGCCTGCCCCCCCCCCCTTTCGATTTTTAGTGAGATTCACAGACCAAAATACAGCGACAGATACCATCATGCGTCGACAAATTTCTTTTCACACCTTTGTAATAGTCGTGCTAACAACACACAATGTCGCAAGGTGACTCAGAGTCACATCTACTGAAAGAGCACTGAAAGAGTGAGAACTTCAGTGTTCAAATTGATTCAATGTCGAGCAAATGCACACATCTAATGAGACCTCATTAGCTGGCTGACCGAAATGACGCCTAACTGTGTTGACCGCCTCGAACGGGTTGTGCGCTCATCGCTCGCGGACGAAAATAGCGGCCATCGGAGAGCAGCATACGAAGAAAGGTGCCAGTGCCCAAGAAACGGTCGCCTACTGCAACTGTACTCTGTGCTGTACAGAGAACCAACCATGGCGGTTGCCTTCTATGTAAAGTTGGATTAGCTGATCGTGACAAAATAAATATTCAATATGTGTATGTACACACTGAGCGTTGCCAGGTAACATGGTCGAACATATACAGCTATGTATAATATATGTATGGTATTTTTTTTCCATTAATACAATTATGATAATAAATGTGTTTCTAGTAGTAACAATGCAGGAATCATCCATATGCGTTTCAAATGTTTGTTGCACTCTCTATTACATAAATATATGTACACTAGATCAGATGAAGTTAGTGCAGTTTATTTTTCCACCTATCATTTAGTTTAGCCAGTGATGCCAGTCATACGCGCTGCAGCTTTGGCGGAAGCCAGAATAATTTCGGAGTTCATTTTGTCGAGTATAGTCTAAAGTTCAATATAAAATGCAAATTCTTCGTTGGCAACCGTCTTGTCGCCAATGTATAGTAGCACTGTGGCCTGAACGGTGTAGGCGTCAAAGCCTCCTCGGTTAGAATTATTGTTTCTTTTTTTATTGTTAAGTTGAGCTTGGTTGCCACTGTATTACATTCATACGCTGGAGAACCTAAATAAATCCGGTATGTAGAGGCGGCTAAAAAGAAAAGACGAAATTATACTATAAAGTAGTCTCTTACCAGCCAATACTCCGAACATATTTGCACAAAAAAATGTGTTTAAGGTATTTCCTCAGTGCATTCAATATTGATAAAAATCTGGAAACCGTGACATTACAGGCGCTTGAATTGTTGCACTAATGGTATAATTTATCTATTGCACCATATATATATATATATATATATATATATATATATATATATATATATATATATATATATATATATCATCGTAGTAAAACACATGTTTATAAGTAATAAAATTGTAGATAGAACACGGCTGGCCACATAAATAGGCACGCATGTCTTGCACCGACTGCTTGCGGATGAGTTCAATAAGTACCAGTAAGTACCTCGGAACGATTGCCGACAGAGAATCTCCAGAAAGTAGGTTGGTACGAAATAGTGGGCAGACACAATTGGCATAGAGGCGGCACTTGCTTGCTACTTATACTTAGCCTTAGGTACAGTCTGTCCAGACTTATGTTGCGTGACCGCTAGTGATGCACAGATAAATACGCGCCATTGTGCGTGTCTGCCGCTAAGGTGGTGCCGCCTCGCTTCGCTTCGGACTTGCCAACTCATCTATGCTCGAATTTATTTACACCAAGCTCAACTCAAAGCCAAACATCTAATGAGAGATCGGCGTGCTCCAAATGCCGCCTTGTATCTCGCCGGTTGTATCGTTATTGGAGAAATTCGCGTGCGTTGTCGTGTTATTGTTATCGAGTCTTGAGTCTACAACTAAATAAAAGCTTTCGAACTGGTCTGATTCAAACGATCAAAGCAGCTCACCAGCGTCGCTGGTTGGTAAGGCAACAGTTTGCTGCTTGACAGTTGAGATTTTACAACGCGTTGACCGCATCATTGGGGCTATAATTATTGGCACGAATCACGATGGGACAAGGCGTCAATGACCGTCCGCTGTGCTCCGTGGTGCCTGTGTCAAGTTAGACAGCTAATCATAGTAATATGCCTCTGTAGAAGCGATATGTATAATAATAATAATAACATGCTTATCTGCGGACGAAATTATGTGTGAGCGTACGACTCGCAGCCGCGAGACACACAACAACATGCCATGACTAGTAATGCCGAAGTTACGAAGCAGGGTGCCCTGATATGATTTCCTGGATAGTCTCTTCTACAGATAACTCTATTGTTCACATAGTTTGACAATGCCAAAACAGCACAGAGATATAAGACTTATCTAATTAATGTTGATATATATATATAGTCAGTCGCGGCCTGGCTCATGACAGAGCGCGGCCGATCAACAGGAAGTGTGCAACACAGACTCATGCCTGAGCCCTTAAATCCAAGACATAGACGACGACAGGAACCTGCCAGAAACCGGCCTACGAGAACGTCCGCGAGGGCTTCCGTCCCTATGGGCAATACGATAATAATATATATATATATATATATATATATATATATATATATATATATATATATATATATATATGGTTTGTGCGTGCGCTTGTTGCCGATACATGCTCGTGCATAGTTATATGGGGATTATCTTGCGTGTATCAATTCGAGCTGCTCAATATATTGCAGCAGCAATCGTAGTAGTAGTAGTAGCAGTAATACGACGACATCTCGCCGAAACCGAATCGTGGGCGGAGGATCACCCGATAGCGAAGCGTTTACGGCAGCAAATAGCGTAGATTCGGTACGGCGATTATACGCCGTACCGCAGCCCAAACAGCAGCACCAGAAGTAACCAACCAGCGTAACAAAGTGTGCAGTCATAGTCATGATATGCGCCTGGCTGGTCTCCAGCTGCCAGCGTCGAATCCTTCCTCCTGTCCCTCACGTGCCGCGGCCCCGTGCTGCGGCGGCGTGTGTGGCCAGAGCCATCATCTATCCAGCCAGCACCAAGTCGACGACGAATTGGCGTTCAATCGGCAAGCGGGCGAATCTGTGCGGGAGAACGGTAGAGACCGACCGAGACGAAGAGGAGGAGCAGGAGGGGGAGGAAGGAGTCGGAGTGCAGAGTAGTCGAGTGCAGAGTAGTAGAGAGAGAGTCAGTGCGCGCGTGGGCGCCCTATAGACGCCCACAGTTCGCACATAGGCGGCTGATTGCACTGTTTGGTTCTGGTCGCAACAAGCCAGCGTAGCAGTGCTGAATGCTGCCACACACAGAGAGCACAGAGCAAGTAGGCAGGTAGTTATGTAGATAGGGCTGTAGGGATCTACACTGCAAACACGGCGAACTATCTCTCGCTATCTGCGCTGCTCGCGCTCTGCGCAGAGCTGGAGGTCTCGATTCCAGTGAGGCGCGAAGCGGAGGCGAAGATCACAAGAAGTTTGATAGTAAGACGACGCACCGAGAGAACCGTGACTTCTACGAAGTCGACCTTTCGCTTAGGTCTGCTAAGGTCGTTTGTGGAGGCGGTGGTGGTGGCGATGGTGAAGGTGAAGATGATCGTGATGATGGAGATGTTTTTATGTTGTTGTTAGCTGTTGTTGCTGCTGCTGCTGGTCATTGTTCTTACCTGTATCGGTTATTGCTATTGTTAGCTGTTGTTGCTACAATTGTTTTTCTTATTATCATTTTTTTTTCGATAAATCTATATATATATATATATATATAAGTAACATTCATCCGCTTCTAAACAAGCTTGTTCTTCTTTTTGTTTTCTTTGTTATTGCCGTTGTTGGTGTCAGCCAACAGCAGTGGCAGCACCAGCAACTTCGTTAATTGATTGCGTTCAAAATCCGTGTATGATTCGTTTCGCCGCAGCATTGTTCCATCAGCGTCGCTTGAGATCACACATTGGCTTGGCGGGATAGTGGCTGCAAATCATTGCTAGCAATACCATCAATAACATAAACCGACGCAGTAGTAAGAACATTAAGAGTAGTAGTAGTAGTAATAATGATACGCAGAGTAATGGCTTTATTTGAAGTATAATGGCAGCTTTACTATCGCAAGTCGAAGGTTTAAAATCGAGAAGTCGTTGGTGTGTGTGAAATGTGAAATCAATATTTTATAATGTGACATCATGGTTTCACAGAAAATGCACGTTCACAGAGAACATAGACCGTAGTAGACGATATTCGACATGCAACCAACCGCAGACCGCTGATGAGCTCGAAACGAGAGTACGGCCTCAGATTTAATGAAATGTTAAATTCATAGGTCATTGGGTTCTTTGTATCAAACACATAGCTGCCCTCTGCAAGCAAGTCGGAGCCTTAACGAAGCCGGAGTAGAACAGTCATCAGGTTGCACTGTTGAAAACGGGAGAAAAAGTTTTTAGTCTGTACGTCCTCACCCAGCCAGTTTATTGTGGTTAGCAGTTCTGTTAGTCAGTAGCGTAAGCAAGGATCGACGCATGAGCCAGTAGCTGCCTGTTCAGTGCGAAGGTGGAAGGACGTGCCATCGTACAGAGTATTGTATGCATTTTTTCAGCTTATTAATTGTGTAGAGTACGCTAGCTTGTTCATTATTTACTACTCGACACAAGTTTATCAGTATATATATGTATATTATATATATAATAGAGAGAAAAAAAAAGAAAAAGTAATTGCCTAACATATCTACTCCAGCTACGTAACTTTAGCATGTGTTAAGGAAACATTTGTCCTTCGCGTTCGTGCGGTGGCATGGATTGAAGATGGAAATCCTTTTACAGATGATGTCTAAGACGGATGCCAACCGACTGATGTAATGGTACACCTCGAGGAATTGCTGATCAGGCCGTCGATTCTGGGAATATACACGTGTTTCTCAGTCGGTGTCTTACGCCTTCTCGATAAGAAGCGCTGAAGCAACTAGGAGAGAAAATCGAGCTTAAGGCAAAGCGACTTCGGCTCGAGAGCGGTCGAGAAGTCGAGTCAAAATTCACCTCTAACGAGCATAGATGCTCAACTTCAGCGTTAAGTGATAACTGCTGCTGCTATATCGTTTGATGTCAATGCGTAAACTATGCCTCTTCTTTACGTGCTGCTGTGTTCTGGGCTGCGGGGGCGGCCCCGGCCACACTTACCTCACGAGTCACGGCGTTACGAAAAGTGGCAATGTTTGAACGCCTGCCTATTGACACCTGTCCAACCAGCAGTGTTATTTGTTCGTCGTTTGGTTAGACGGTCGATCGGTTGCTACGCAAGCACTGGAAAAAGCACTCAAAAGAGGACGGAACGTCGCCAAGCATGAAACCGCCTGCCTTTTATCCTCAACCGCCCTCTTTTGGATTAGTCGTGACTAATAGGCGCCATCGTAGGGATATTGCACGAAACTGTACTATATTGCAGTGTGTATGCGTGCATTTACGCATATATGTAAATACATGTTTTTATTTATTTTTCCACCAAGCTGACTGAATATGTCAAACAGTAAATATGTACACGTACACACAAATATGTATATATATATACCGAGCAAGATGGCATAGTGGCAAAACCTTTGCCTTGCATTCGGAAGGACTGGGTGTGAGACTCAGACCGGCTACTCTTAAATTGCATGGTTTCCAATTTAGACAAGGTTAATGCCGGAGTGGATTAAAAATTAGCCACGACATGAAAAAACCGTACACGGGCATTACCCTTACGGAAAATCTAAAAAAAAAAAAAATATATATATATATATATATATATATATATATATGTATATATAATGGTTACATTCAGGTATAGATGACCTATAATATAAATGATTCTGCCGACATTGTTGTCATAGCAGTCGTCGCTTTCGTCGTTGTAACTATTGTTGTTGATGATGACGATAACGTTGTTGTTGTTGTTGTGGCGTTTGTTGTTGTTCCTGATGTTGTTGCTGTTGCTGCTGTTGTTGCTATTGTTGTCGTCGTTGTCGTAGCTGACGTGCGTCGGCGGCGAAAAAAAAAACACCGTCTTCTCTTTGGTCTCTTACGCTTCTTCGTTTGCTTCTGTTGCTGCTGCTGCTGCTGCTGCTGTTGCGGTTGCTGGGTTTTTTCGTAGTGACCATCGTCGGCGTCGATGGCGTCGATGGCGGCGGTGGCTTCTATGTCGTCTCCTTCCGTTGTCCAAACTCACTCAATTTGGGCCAATTGCGAATCAGTGGTTGTTCGGCGGCCATAGATTGGAGCCATTCAGATGCAGGGCGCAGAGGCACGCACAAATGCAGACAGACAGGCAGGCAACCAGCCTGCGAGATAGCGAGCCAGCCCGCCAGTCAGTTTGGGCTACGAATCGGGCTACAACATACGAACGACAACATAGACCGATGCACAGGCAGACAGAAGCGAACGGATCACTGACCACAGAGCTGTCGCCATACCCCCATCGCCCCCCTCGACGCGCCCGCGCCGTTACCCCATTGGACGTTCGCCGCCACTGCTGTCGGCTACGTCGATTACGAGGTGATACTGTTGTTGTTGTGGTTGTTGTTGCTGCTCCTGCTCTTGGTGTTGTTGTTGTTTTTGTTGCCGCCGCTGCTGCTGCTGTTGTTGTTGTTGTTGTGGTTGTTGTTGTTATTTATTGCTGTTGATTCGTCGGTGATTCTGCTGCGTTTGTCACTCTGTTTCTTTTGACTGTCTTCCTCACTGGCTGAGTAAGTGAGTGACTGCGTCCATTCCTTGTTGGTCTTTCGTCGTCGTCGGCGGCGGCAACAACAAGCGGTATCCGGGCGTCCATCCACCCGTCCGTCCGTCCATCACCAGGGTCTCCCTTCCTCTATCTGGCTAGATTACGGTTGTCTATATATATCTGGCTGTCGGTGTCTAAATATCTATCCCTTTCTTTCGTCCTTTTATTTCTTCTTCTTCTTCGTCTTCTGCCTCTTCTTCGTATTCGTCTTCTTCTTATTCTTGTTCTTGCTTGCTTGCTGCCGCTACTTCTGCTCCTCTGTCATCTCCTGTTCCACGCTGCCTGGTCCACTCCTCCTGTCTCCCCAGTCGACGAAGATAAAACGCTGACGGCGGAACAACAACAACAGAGATTTTTAACTGACCGAAATGTGCTAATCACACTGTCGATATTGAGAACCTAGGCCGCAAAAAGTGTAACCATATATTACCAACCATATATGACATTACTATCATCATCATCATCATCATCATGGGCATGGTGTAAGGCTAGCCTGATTTGTCATCTATTGCCTGGTGCGCTTTCACCCTTTTCCGTTAGTGCATAGCGGGTTGACAAGAGTCATAAAAAGAAAGTATACTCACCACCATCATCAACATCAGCAATTTCATTATGAACTGATTGATTGACTGCATGCGTCCATTGCCTCATTCCGTTATTAAGCACGTGACGTCGTGTTAAGTCGTGCATTAGCTAAGCTTTTTTATAGTGCGTTATATTTTGTTACGTTACAAAAAAAACTGTACTAACCGACAATGCCGCCGAACGAGGGGTGTGGGGAAGGGGTCGTAAGATTTCCATCGCATGGGAAGCGATAGCCCCTGATAAAAGACAACACTGCAGTAGCAACAGTAGCAGCAGCGGCAGTAGCGGCCATTGTAGTGACGTGATTTTCAAATGAGGTATTATGAACATGATGTCGTCACCAGAGTCAGAGTACAACCCCTCCCCCCCCCCACTTCCACTACCACTATCACCTCACAATCACCATAATGACCGTAGTCGCCAAAATTGCCATCGTTGCGCGTTGACCGCAGTGTGCCACGCCGTGCCAGTCATTGCTATCAAAGCTTACTTTTGTTGTTGTTCCTGCAGTTTTTGTTTTTGTTGTTGTTGTTGCAGTTTTTTTATTGCTGTTGTTGCACTTTTTGTTATTGTTGTTGTAGTTTTGATTTTTGCTGCTGTTGCCGTTTTTTTTTATGTTGTTGCAGTTATTGCAATTGTTGTTGCTGTTGTCATTGCTATTGTGGCGGTTTTTGTTATGTTGTCGCTGCTGTTGCTGCAGCCGCAGCTAGGGTTTCTACGGTCCGTAGTACATCTAGTATAACGTTCTTCACGGCTACTGCGAGCTGTTCGGTGCCAACAACAGTGCTCTTACGACTGCTGCTCTATAACAATTGAGTAAATCTAGTGTTGACCAATTGAGTACCAAAAGCAGCGAAGTGGACAACCACAACAACAACAACAACAACAACAACAACAACAACAACAACAACAACAACGACAACAACAACAACAACAACAACAACAACGACAACAACAACGACAACAACAACAACAACAACGACAACAACAACAACGACAAGAACAACAACAACAACGACAACAACAACAACACCAGAGCAGCGCGCAGTTGTCGCGTCGATCACAACACCTGTCACAGAGGCCGGCGAACGTGGCCGTGGTCACCGCTAACGAGACATGTGTCCGGAGGGAGGCAAGGCGCCGGCTCGCGAAAGGAAGTCGCCCAACGGGCAGGGCTGGTGTTGGTGTTGCGTTGGCGGCAAGCAGCGAGTGGAACAAACCCTGATAACGGCAGCACCTTCAATTTTCATGTCGCCGAGAAAACAGGTGAATTGCTTGCCTGCCCTCCGCCTACTCGCATAGCTGCCGCATAGCCGCTGCATAGCCTTTTCGTCTGGCTATCTTCATGTCTGTTTGTCTGTCTGCCCGACTGGTTGCCTGGCTCGGTCGGATCTCTCCTTCAGTCGAGCGAATTGCCGCAACGCCCAACTCAACCATGCTTAAATACCCCCTTCCTTGCCATTTCTTCGCTCCCATTTTCCCGCTGCCACCGCCACCCACTGAATCTGCTTGTTTCGGGCGGAATGGCGATCGGCGGCACTGTTGATGATGATGATGATGGTGTTGTTGTTGTTTTTGATGTATTCTTGCTGCTGGTAGCAATTGTTGCTGTTGTTGCTGCTGGACTGCAGTCTTCAGCGGGTAGTTGACAACGACCCGCCGCTTTGATAACGAGCAACCAACGCTTGCAATGATGAGAACAACGGGAACTTTTTGGTTGAACAAGTCGACCCCACAATAAGTAGCTAAAAATTATTGGGAGAGTTTGTTGTAGCTGTTGTTGTTGCCACATCAGCAGCATTCACAGCTCAAGTCTTAGTAGTTTTAGTTTCAGTAACAGTAGTTAGCGTACTGCTAGTAACTAATAGCAATTTGAGAGGTTGAGAGAGAGACGGTTGTGCCTAACAACGACTACTACTACAACAACGAGTTGGTCACGTCGACAGTAGCGGCTCTTCGACGATCTTTGACAGGGTTGTGGAGGTTCCGCGTCACTTCGTACTGAGTTCTCGTCTGTGTCTCGGTCTGTCTGTTTGTCTGCCTGTCCATCTCCGTATTGCTCTCATTCTGTCGCCCTGTCTTGTGCGCTTGTCGTCGTTACGCGAGGCAGGTATCTCCGATGCTCGCTCGCTCAATGTTGCAGTGCTGACGGACTGATGTCGCACTGTCGCCCGATGCCGCCCGATGTCCGTTTGACGATAGCCGTTTGACGACGGCAGGCAACGATGACGACGAAGCACTCTTAAGCACTTGTTTCGACCGCACCGCAACGGCTCGCTGTCGGCAACATGCTGCTGCTGCTTATATGCGTTGATAACGCCGTGGCGGTGAAGGCGTCCTGCACCGCGCCGCGCTTCCGCTCTAAGTATGAAGAAGGCCAATGAAGCAGGTTGTTTAGGTTCTCGTTGCGGTTGCTGTGGTTGTTGTTGTTGTCGGCGTCGTCCGGAGTACCAACTATCATGGCAGTCTACACTGGCCATGTCCAGACGGGTGACAGCCGACGAACGCCCTGAAGTCTTCCTGCTGCTGCCGCTGCCACAAACCGGCTCGCAATTACGACGCGCCTCGATTCGCTTCGTCGAAGATCGGCGCGGGCCAGCGTGGGCCACCGCTACCGTTGTCACCACCGCTGCTGTGTCGACGAAGTACTGCGACCGCAGTAGCCAGTATTTACTGACTGACCGCATGGCTGCTAACCTTCTATGGAGCGAGCCGCCGCCGCCGCCGTCACCGCGGGCGTCTCCGCAGCCGCCCTTCGACAGAAGGTTAGCTGTGATGATTGTTATTGCTTGCGTGCGTCCGTCCTCCCGTCCGTTCGTATGCCATTACTCTCAATGATGTGAGTTTGTGGCGCTATGCTAACGTCGTAGTTCTATTTGCTTCTATACGTGCATGCGCGTGCATCTCAATCCGATCATGAGTCAGTTTTTTAACATGAGAAGGTTATTACAGGCTGCAGGTAGGGAATTAGAAGGGTTGTTTCACTTTTCATCTAGAGTAGTGTGGGACTCAACCCCGGCGGATGGATCTAGCCTGCTGAGATCCATATCTACTAAATGCACCTCCCTCCCCCTTAAGCTTCACTATCTGAAGGCCCAGATCTCCATGGAACAGTATTATGGGCCAAGAGTGCACTGGCTTACTGATTATCACCTAAGAGTCGGCATGCGACTGGTGTTTAGCCGCATGCTCTATGCTGCTGGCTTCCAGGATGGCTGGAGCCACAAACTGATTGAAATCCAAATCGCTAAATAATGCTCATCATGTTTAGACTCCGGCCAACGGTGAGGTGAACGATAGGATTGCGATGCGGATGACGACCGACCAGCAAGTGGCCCAATGCTGGCGTCCAGCAAGCAGCCACTCACGGGACTGAGAACTGCTACCGACAAACCCCACCGACAAGAATTGACACACGAACCTGCGTACAACGCCCACAAAATGCCCAAGATCGGGCCCAAGAACACCCGCAACCCCTTTTGAAAGAGCGTTGGGCCAGCAGACCAACCGCGGCGAGGCGAGAACTACGGCAGTAAACCCGGCCACCGCAGAAGCCGAAACTATTCGAGATGGTGATAGATCTATTGAACTTTGTAGGTTGCCAACGGACACACTGAAAATAATTTAGTGGAACTGCTAACTGTTTGTTTTGTGGGAACAGATCACCAAATGAGAGGAGCGATATTGACGGCGCATAAACCCGTTGGTCTGGATATCGCGGTCCCAGCGCGCCATAAGCGGCAGGACAAACGGAAACCTGTGTCCCTAAAAGCGGGCCGCCTCCAACAAGTCGTCAAAGTCCTCAGCACCAAAAGAGCAGAGCGAGATGTGGAAAGCTACAATGAACTGCTAAACCGAACACTCAAAGTATGCGCAGAGCATGTGAGACGGGGAGAAGAATGGAGATTGTGGACCCCGGAATGTAACTAAGCGAAGGCCATCTCGTCGCAGCGACAAGATCCATTTACCGAACGAACTCTGCGGAATGCCAAAAAGCAACACGAGCAACAACTGCAATCTTCAATACTCCAATGCTGAAATACTTCACCCGGACCAGATGGCATCTGTAATGAGCATTTGCAGCAGGCAGCCACAATGAACGCACACTGGAGCGTGCTTTTCAATAAGTGCATTTACAACGATCCACTACCCTTGTAGAGACAGTGTGTTATGGTTCTTATTCCAAAGGGGGCAAGGTCCTGCGGACCGAACTGGAATTGCCAAGAAGCGCTGCGCTTACAAACTGCTTGTAAACCTCCTAGCCGCCCGTCCAGCATCATTCTTCGAATACAAAAAGTCATTACCAGACAACATGACTTTCGTGCGTAGAGGTTAAACAAACTGCATGTACAAACCTTCTCGCAGATACCGAGTAAACTTTGGCACGAAAGGGACAGTTTTTATACAGTGTATTTGTGGATTTCCGAGCCGCGTTTGATTTAGGCTCAGGAACTCGAGTGCCGCTTGAGCTCGCCGACGGTATAGCAAAGCATAGAACGAACAACTGGCTCTGCCCAGGGCGATTATCTCAGCCCTTTGTCTTTTTCTCTTCTGGTCGCCACAGTGGTTAGCAACAAGTAGACAGACCCGACACCCAACTTTTAAGATAAGTACGTATGCCAACAATCTTGCACTCCACAGTAGCAGCGGATACCATCTGCAACAGGCGTTGGCTACTTTGTCGGCGTGTGTGAACGTAGTAGGCCTTTAAATAAATATGCAAAATACAGAGGCCTTAATGTTCAGGCACGCGGACAGGCGGGCCGTGGCCGATACACTTGAGTTAAATAGACAAGACCTGTGAATAAGTTCACATATCTCGGTATCACAGTGACCCCTCCGCAAAGGCATTCGCTGCACACATAGAGGAGAAGTCCCGAAAAGCTTTGATTGCGGCAACAGCCCTTAAGAAACCCCAATTGCATTAAATAGGATCTAGCTTTGTGGGCAAAGCTAAGCTCGGCTTAACTTGATGCACTTGATGGGGTAAAACCAGCTTTTTGAGACGGGTACTGGGTTTACATACGTCAACATACAACCGCCTAACGTATTTGCTGTGCGATACTACACTATTTGTGAAACCGATCAAACAACAGTTTGAGCTCCCAGAGACCCCTGCATACAGCGAGTTCTTACGGCAATATGACGAGAATGTGACAGAGATCAACCCACACTTTTATATGACAGATGCATTGGTTAGGACAGAATGGAAGGGCACGGGCAGAGAAATATGCGCATAACCGCCCGTTTTGTTATGCACGATTTTCACGACCTCCTTATCATAAACCCAGAAGGACGCTTATCATAACCCTTGTGACACGTGTGTTTGTAAATCTTGTTATGGTATATGTGTAAAATGTCATGGCAGTGAGTGCAATGCAGTACCCTCGCTAACCAACCTGGTACTAAACCTTCTTTAAATCTAATATCATTCGAGGATGTAGTGATATTGACCATACTATTGCACATTTTTCCCAGTCTGGTGTGGAAATAAGCCATGTGATGACGACCACTAGTACAAGGTACACAAGCGCTATTAAGAAGGGGTTCCGAACAAGCAGGTGCCTAATGGAGTGTGGAATGAGCAAGTGCAAACGTGTTATAATAAATGTTAATTACACATTAAGTCATTTATTTATTCACAGCTTTGGCGTATAGAACGCGCCATTTGCTCAATATAGACGTACACTTGCTCTCATATGAGAGAAGATTTTTAAGGACGAGGATTTCCAGCAGAGGCAAAAACAATATTTGCTAAGACAATGTTAACGCTGCCCACGTTAGTTGTTGTTAGTGTAACGTTGGTGATTTTCTACGCGTTGTTTATTCTTTGATATATTTTTATTTTTTTCTACAACTCCTTGACAACCATATCTTACACGCTCTAGTAATAGGCTAATATAGCGCCCGCGCAGCTGTAGCGTCCAAATGCATCATCCACCCATCGTCATTGTCTTATTGTTACTGGACATTTACGGATGGGCTTCTTTCTCCAGCAGAGGGATGTAGCAGCAGTAGGACAATGAGAGCTACGTCCAACAGAAGCAAGGTTGGAGCTCGAACTTACAATACTCTGCGATCTGTCACTCATGGTTGCCATAGCAACGCCCAGTTTCGAACGGTGTGCTAACCGCCCGATCCACTGTCACGTATGGCATTGATTTTTATTGTTGTTATCACGATTTATTATTGCCGTTATTGCTATAACTGTCAATGTTGTTGTTGTTGCTGCTTTGGTTGCTGATCCCTTTTACGATCAGTCTATATGTCTTTATCACCTTTACTCGTAGATAATGAAAGGTCAATGTTGAGCAAATCGATTTAAAATAGATACAAGATTATTTTGTTTTGATAGAATTTTCTCTTCGCTTGGCTGGGCGATGTGATGCAGGAAGAAATTTTATAAAAGCCGATCGAGCGTTGGAGATAGCTACGTGCATAGTTGATGTTTGAGTTCTCACAGGCAAAGTTGGAGGTCTCGAGTAGACAGATGGAGATAAATTGATAAGCCTTAATTCCAACCATATTTTTGTTTAATGTTCCAGCGACATTAGGCAAGAAGGATTTAGGTTTACCGAGGCCCAGTCTTACAGGGTAAGGTAATATATTCTGCGTTTCAAAAACGACAATGATAGCATAGCATCGAATAGTAATAGTTGAGCACAACTAATTGTATTCTCTCCGTTGATGTCGAGACTGTTGTCACTGTTACGCTACTTCGATTGCAGCAACAACAACAACAACAACGAAAACAATAATATTAATAGCAACAACAATACTTATAATACTTGCAGTATCACCATAAACGACCACAATCAAAACCATAACAACAACAACACAGTACCAGCAACAACAACAACGGCCGCCATCACAACTGCCGCACAGTGATCGAAGCGACCTGTCGCCTCAACGGAACAATAATAAGAAACTTAATTTGCCAGACGACTGGCCTCGCTCCAGTAGGCCGAAGCCGACAACGTCAGCGCACCGTCACAATTGTCCGCTCGGCCATCCGTTCGTCCGTCAGCTTCTGTCACTGCGTCTGTCCTCAAAGGAGAAGGAGGAAGAAGAGAAGAAGAAGGACCGAAGACCACGCCGGGTGGTCTTCGGTCACTGCTCTATAACCTACCCACTTCCCCCACAACCACCCACACACCCACACAAACACCCACCCCCTTGCCCTAGCTCTGTAGCTATATCGGTTGTCGCTCTTTTTTATGTTCCGCCATGTTACCCCCAACCCCGATCTCTCTGTCTAAGTTTCCCCCCTTCCTCTCACCCTTTCATTTGATATATATATATATATATATATATATATATATATATTTATACTGCTCTATTTCACTACATTTATGTGTAATTCTCTCTTAGAGAACATACGACACAAACACTGACGGGGGCACGTGGGCGGCGAATGCGTGGATACACACTGTGTACACTCTATCCACTTGCTTACTCTCTCTGTCAATGTATTGTATTATATATATATATATATATATATATACTTCTTTTCTTCTCTTTTTCCTCTTTCTTGCTTCCCGCTGATCTTCATGGCAAAGGATGCAGTAGCTTGGCGTGAGGTTACTCGACCCGTCAACGCGTTTTGGCGACATCACGGCGACGATGCGTCGTCTTTTGCACTATTTCGTCCACTCACTTTGCCGCTTCCATTCGAATTCGGACATCTTCTGTGTGTGATGCCTTTGCCGATTTGGAAACGGTGCGAACAACGACAACAACAACAAAAACAACAACAACAACTACTCACCGACAAAGACTACAACCTTGACTGGACTGCGGCTTTTGCGTTGTGCAGCACGCCGTGTACCCTCGCAAGCTTTATCCCCCGCAAGCGTCATCTCCGCTGTGGTTGTTGTTGTTGTTGTTATTGTTGTTGTTGTTATTGTTGTTGTTGTTGTTGTTGTTGTTGTTGTCGGTGCTGCTATTACGTTAGAGCGACTAGTTTGGTTTGCTATTCTTGCGGTAGGAACAACGTTGAAACTGCCTATCTGCTGCTGCTGCTGGTTTCTCAATTCAATTGTACTGGTCTGTATGATATGATGCTGGCCGTCGGAAGCGTCATAGATAATTGCCGTTTTGCGTATCTTTTCCATTTCACCCACCGTACGCATTCATATGATGCTCCACTCATTGTTGCTACTTTGAATAATGCTCCTGTTGTTGTTGTTGTTGTTGAAGTTGTTGTTGTGGTGGTGGTAATTTGTTATTGATATACCTGTACTACTACCGTCACTGCTGTTACGCCCTCTATTGTTGGCATTGGAATTGTTGAATTACAGCCACAACAATGCCAACAACAGCAGCAGCAACAGCAACAGCGACAGCAACAACAATGACAATGACAGCGCCAACAACAACAACGACAGCAACAACAATGACAATGACAGCGCCAACAACAACAACGACAGCAACAACAAGGACAGCGACAACAACAAGAATAACAACAACAACGCCGGGCGCCTAAACGGTCATCTTTCTAGATCGCTAAGTTGTAGTTAGGCGTATTGAGGCGCTGGCGGGTCGCGCAGAAGGGCATGCCACCCCCGTGCAGCCTCATGAACTCACTCAGCATCGCGGATCCACTCTGCTTCGCCGAGTCTGAGCGGAACAGTAAAGTTGTTGGATAGCCGTTGTAGCTGTGGCCGGTCGTAAACAGTAGAGACATCTTAACCAAGCAGCACGTTGTAGAGTCGTAGTAGTAGTAGTAGTAAGTGTAGGAGTGAGACCTGGACTAGTAGTAGTAGTAGTAGTGGTAATTGTAGTCGACTAGATGATGGCTGTTCAGTGGTGGTCGAGTTAGTGGAGCGAGGCCACTAAGAATAGCAAATCGTCGCCGCCGCAGCCTCCTCGACAACAGGAGGAGACCGATTCCGAGGCTCCGATGGTTGCGGTCAGCTATCGTCGTATTGTTGTTGTCATCGTTGTCGTTGATCGCCGGAACCGCCACCACCCCCACCAACAAGCAGACTTCGCACCACAGCTGCTAAACGAAGTTAGCTGATGTCCAGCCAAACTGTCACTGTGATTCGTGCCGTCTCTTGCCTTGCTTCTGAAGTCATACCACAATATATACAACTATACCAATTCCTCTACCACGATTGCTACTTCAAGGTAGAGAGAGAGAGAGGGAGAGGGCGGAGAGAAGACGAAATAGAACAACATTATGAAGTGAGTTGTTCTGTAGCCTATCTTGTAGAGCAACGCTTTTTGTCATCATTTCCTCTCTATGCTAGTTTGCTGCAAACGAATCTTACCGCCCAGTTAGCAAGCGCCGAATTGGTTACTACGACTACTGCTACAACTCGGCTGCTATTCGAACGCAATTGGTGTATCCATTAGTCAGCATCTGACCGACACAGCATTTTTCACTATTTCTCTCTCTCTCTCTCTAGACGTGACGTGAGCAGACAGAACGGTTACTGAGTGACGCTGATATTAGTAATAATAATAATAATAATAGTGAAGAAGCCCGGTCGAGCCCGGTGGCGTGGTACTTTCATCCGGGCCTCGCGTCTGGAGGAGACACACAGATGCGCGGGTTCGAGCCCCACCGTTGCACCGATTTGTATTTATAGGGGTCCCTCTATGAAGCAATGCGAAAAGCAGTCCCATGGACGTTGAATCTTGGCTGAGAGCCCAGGAAGTATAATAGTGAAGAAGCGCAAGTTCCAGACTCTGCAAACAAGATAAAACGTGGGAGCCATCAATGTGGATAAATTGGGCCCGGCGAGCAGGGCCGCAAAGCGAGATTTGTCAGCGAACTTAACGCTCGCAACATTATAGCACAACACAGATGATCGATGGGGAGACGAGCTTTATGACAGCAATTGTCACTCTTGCGGCATGTATAAAATAAGTCACCTATGTTTCGTAGGCTTGATGGAACGACAGAAAGCATTGAAGTAAGATCGACTCATTTTTCAATCCTTCGGGCGACACTTGACGCTTCGCTTTTTCGGGACGTAATCGGTTAATTTGTTGTTCAAATTCAAATCGTTTTGCCTTTGCAAGCCTTGATTGAATTATTTGGTCATTGTTTGTTATCTCACGCCCGCTGAGGTAGAACCAAATTTTAGTGTGGTTGTTTAGCTGCTGACTCGAAGTAGTAGTGCCAAAGAACGACAGTGACAACAATTTCAACATCTGTATACTCTGAATGAAACAGCATACAAACAGCAACAATTGAATAGTATGACATCGGTTTTATAAAAATGTGGCTATTTGCATAGTTATGTGAATATGTAAGCATTGAATCACTTGCCACAAAATTGCAACTGGACCTAGGTGGCTAATTCTTGCAAACTATGAAGTGAGGCCGAACTATCGAGGTGGTGTCGGGGACACACGGTTTACCCTGCAACCCCTTCCATTTTTCAGTTCAGCTGAAGTGTTAGCTGTGGTGACAGGGTTTGCTGTAAAATCCGTGTTTGGCGAGGTTGGTAAGCGTATTCGCTGCTTACGCTGCTACGGCTGAATTCCGACTGAAAAGACACACATACATACAAACACAAAATATAATAAAGTAGAGCATCACATAATGAGCTATCTCCAGTTGAAGAATTTTTTTTTGCTTTTAGGGCTACAGAATGGTGACAGAATTTAGCCTATTTACTGTAAAATAGCTTAGCGTGCGAAGTTAAGAAAAGTAGTACTTAGATTAGCGAGAGCCATAAACGAAATAAACAGGCATGTCAGGGAAAGCGAGAGGACTTCGATACCAGCTCGTACACAGACTGCGAGATTCGATTATTGAGTTGGCGGTGGCTTGGATCGTGCCGCATCAAAGCGAGATCTCGACCAACTTGGGCCAAGCTCGGCGACGTGGCTCGAGTGCAAATCGAGGCTTTTATCGGAGTACCGAGAAGCCAGAGAAGTAAAGCGGGCTGCGGTTGAAACGTTAACTACGGAACCTTGGCAGGTTACCACGTTTAAGGGGAAGTACTTAAATAAATAAGTTTAACTCTGCAGATCATGACACAGAAACGTGTCAAATCATTACGCGGTTGCAGCACAACTGACAACAGGTACTTTACACGGTGTTTTGTGTAGGTAGACGGGATCTGTCACGTAATGAAACACGGAGGAGAAAACTCAACGTGCCACTTACATATAGAATACCGTTGGCATCACAAAGACAAATCCCTCTGACCGACAGAAATACCCTACCAAAAAATAACACGCCTTTCCTGTTGCATCGTCTACTATTATGATTTAAAAAAATATGGTAAGTGTCGTATGCATAAATACTAATTTGTTGTATAAAGGATAAGGTGTCCGTTTTATAGGCTGTGGACGCAACTACAGTGCTAATGTGTCTACGGTCAAGACCACGTGTGAACTTATTCAAGCTCATAATAATAATAATAGTATTTTTTGGGGAAACAATTGTTTATTATTATCATTATGTACATGTATCGCAATTACTAATATAGTAATTATATAAGCTCTGAAGCTTCGATGACACTCTTTCTCGGAGAAACGCGGTCGATCTCGGCTCCGCTGTGGCCTCAAAAAGCTTCTTCTCAAGCTCTTTCGTCAGTTTGAGTGCAGCGTTGCCCCAAACGCCAGATAACTCGAGATCAAACGCCATAGCAATATGGTCCTCAAAAGGACACGCGTATAGGCGTCGCTTGTGCATCTCCCGTTGGTGAATGATGTAGGCGACACCCGCTCTGGCTCGTGCACGATAGCCGAGAGCGTACGTGTCGGAGACAGTGACGTCCCACACCAGCGGTCGATTACGGCCCCCGTCCCGGCTGGTAAGGCCATCCGGTCGACGCCTGTCGTCCCTCTGCAGTCCACTAGGCTCCAGTGTGATGCGGTAGCCAGCTTGTCTGAAAGCGCGCCCGAGGATGTCATTGATGACATCATGGCGGCCCTGCGTAAGCCCCGCCAGCTTAGTGCAGCTAAGCCGGTGCAGGCCACGCTCATCCACCGTTCCACCGCATGAACATTCCTCTCTCTCAAACATGGCAATGCCAAGTCTGAGGCCACTGGCGGCACGGAACTGGCAGTAAGCTGGCCGACGAGCTCGGACGGAAACACGTCAAGCCACGCTCTGGCGACGTCGGATGAGATCGCTTTCAGTCTAATATCGTCTACATCTAACTCGCAGGCTGACAAAAGAGTTAAGTGGGTAGCCTGAGTGGCGATTCGGTCCCACCCCTTCTGCCTAGCGACCTGTTCCTCAGAAGGACGACCAGACTGACGCGCGTCCCAGATCCGAACGGCGTCTTGTTGGTGGCTAACGAGTACGCCGGCAGCAGTGGTCACTGCAGAGGCGCAGCTATGTGACGAGACAAGGAAGACGGGCAAGGCAAGATCCGTGACCGAGCGAATGCCCCATTCCACCCAGCCGGACCGGTAGTCTTGCCTGCGCCCATGCCTTATCCTCGAGCGTTAAGTCAAGGATGTTTTCCAACGCTCTCCTCACCTGGTCGTCGAGGTACAAAGTTTCTGACGGCAAAAAGAAGGCAGGTGAAATCCGCAATAATAATAATTATTATTATTAGTTGCGTTATCAGCATACAGTTGTGAGGTTCAAACGTATCGCCTCGGTTTAAGCAAATGCCATTGAGCTGGTCATCCCACGGTGCCGATTATAGAAGCGGCATTGCCTCTACACACCGTGAGAGACAGAAGCTGTTTCAGATATTCGCCCTCGCGCTTGTCTTTCGTCGTTGCTTCTATAGTTTTCGTCGTTGCGAGCTATAGCTGAGATACCAGGAAGCTACGCTGCAGGACACTGTAGCATCCCAGTCCAAGCACCTAATGTAAGACCATAATGGTACGGCCACACCGTCAGGTCTCTTGTCGCTGTCCCGCCCGACGCCCCGTGGTTCCAGTTTGGCTACCTTGCCCTCCTAATAGCTCTTTTGATTATTTTATTTAACTCTATGTGCCGTGAAATTCTTTTAGAGCTTCTTTGACAACTTAGTGGGTGTATACCTAGGTATCGACCTCATTTCCGCATGCTCCGCAAGGAAAGGGTTTGCAAATTGGAGCTCCTATACTGATAGCGGCAGTCATGCGGAAAGTGGTTGGGTGCAGAATGATGTCTAAATATGGAGATGACAGGGCTTTAGGTTAACCTCCACAAAAAAATAGGTGCCTTTCTAAAGGGCCGGGGTCCAATTTTATCTTGATATTACATTCAGCTTCCATCTAATGTTTGTGAGTTAGCTGTCGCACGTCGTGGCTTACCAACGATTCTGACAGAGATCCGAACTGGTTTAACGAAGCAGTGTAACATACTAAAGCCAGATCTATTGCACTTCTTAAGCCAAGTTCACCTCTTTGATAGGTAAACTTGCCCTTTTCTATATTTTGCCCTTCAGCTTGATGTTCAGCACCTCGCTTATGATCTCTCTGATGGAAGTATCATATGACTCGAGCTCATCTGGGCAGAGGTCTGTCGGTGCACTAGGAAGTATGTAGTTAAAGTGGGGCGCTCCCAGACTGCATCTCCCCTGGCACATTGCCACTTATGGATGCATTCCCTTGAGCAAAGGTACTACGCTATAAAGGCTGTTTGGTTCTTTTGTACTGGGGGGATCTTTTGCCTGCCTAATGGAGCCCCTAGTAGATTCATATCACCCTTGTCTAAATATTTTGCTAAAAGTAGGGTCTCATATATTGTGGTTATTGCAGGTGTTCTGTTTTCTTGGGATCCGTCGAAAGCAGTTACTTCGAATTTCTCTGTATTAAGAGATGGGAATCCTTGTTGTTAAAATTCTTTAATTTGGCATATGTCTGACGCTACGATTCTGCCGGTCTCCCGAGTGTTCCGGCATCTAGGTACCAAACGTTGGACGGGCTTCGCATTTGGGCAACCAGGCCTGATGTATCAAGGCTAGAGCGCGTGTCCTAACGGTTCTCTCTGTGGAACTCCTATTTGGAAGCAATAGACGTCGTTGTGTCCCAGGATAACAGTAGGGGTTCTTTGTAGCTCTGTCAAACCAGTGACAGTAGGTCTGGAACATGCTGCTCTACTTTCCGTAGAAGTAAATCTCGTCGGATTGTATTTAATGCATTGCAAAAGTCTTGCTTAATCATTACACGCGCGTGTCCTTATACTTCAACGTAAGCTCGGGCGGCGTGAACTGCCGCTTCTGCTCCGGCCTTAACTGCTACACCGACCTGGTGCGGTCTTATCGCTGCCAGTATTGCTCTCTTATTTGTGACCAAAGCTATCTTTGCTGCCAGTTTCCTTAAGTCCGCATGCATCTGGCGTACGTAGGAGCCTGTTTTCCTCCGTAGAGCAGTAAGGTTTGCTCCGTAGAAGATCGAGATGCATTAAATAGTATTGTACTATTTAATGCGTTCTCCATAAGAACTCTGAGCTCCTTCAACAGTTTTGTTCAAGATGGAATCGTTTGGTCTAGCATATATTGTAGGTGTCGTGGACGTAAGCCATCCAGCCCTGGACGTAAGTCATCTGTAGCTAACCCCGGACGCAAGCCATCCCCCGTGGACGTAAGCCCTGTTATTTTGGTTAATTATGATTACTAAGTATATTATGCAAAAGTCTTGTGACACACATTAAAAATATGTTTCTATTGTTTAGATATTTTGTTAGGCTAGCGGTAGCGGTGGATCGTTACAAGCTGGAAAGTGCAAATAGCAATTATAGGCAGACAATTATGGAGTCGTCTTAACGGTATCATATATAGGGTAATTCGTTCAAGGCTTCGCTGGCAGACAAGCTCAATCACTAATGTGTGTCTACATCTCACACAATATCTATTATTGTAAAGCTGTTGTAGGTTTTGGGATTTGTGGTGCATGTTATGGTTGTTGTAACCACGTGTAAAACCAGTAGCAAGCTTTTACACTCTACCGGCCACTGTTGATAAGGTACCACGTAGAGCATCCGCTCCTTTGGTTGCCGTTTGTGTTGTCATCCCTGTTGCTGTTTCTCTTGCGATTCATGCGGTTGTTCCGCTATCTGTTATTGTTGCTTCGTTCATTCGTTGTTGTTGTTACTGTTGTTGCTGTCGTTGCTGTTGTTGTTGTTGGCGTTGTTGGTGTTGTTGTTGGCGTTGTTGCTGTTGTTGGTGTTGTTGTTGGCGTTGTGGTGTTGTTGGTGTTATTGGTGTGTTGTTGTTGTTGTTGTCGTTGTTTTTGTCGTTGTTGTGTTGTTGCTGTTGTTGTGTGCTGTTGTTTGCTGTTGTCGTTGTTGTTGTGTGTGTTGTCGTGTTGTTGTCGTGGTTGTTGTCGTTGTGTTGTGCGTTGTTGTTGTTGTTGTCGTTGTTGTTGCTGTTGTTGCTGTGTTGCTGTGTTTCTGTTGTTTCTGTTGTTGCTTGTTGTTGCTGTTGTTGTTGGTTGTGGTTGTTGTTGTTGTTGTTGTTGTCGTTGTTGTTGTTGTCGTTGTTGTTGTTGTTGTTGTTGTTGTTGCGTTGTTGTTGGTTTTTGCTGTTGTTGTTGTCGTTGTTGTTGTTGTCGTCGTTGTTGTTGTTGTTGTTGTTGTTGTTGTTGTTGTTGTTGTTGTTGTTGTTGTTGTTGTTGTTTGTTGTTGTTGTTGTTGTGTGTTGTTGTGTTGTTGTTGTTGTTGTTGTTGTTGTTGTTGTTGTTGTTGTTGTTGTTGTTGTTGTTGTTGTTGTTGTTGTTGTGTTGTTGTTGTTGTCGTTGTTGTTGTTGTTGTTGTTGTTGCTGTTGTTTCTGTTGTTGCTGTTGTTGCTGTTGTTTTTGTTGTTGTTGTTGTTGTCGTTGTCGTTGTTGTTGTTGCTGTTGTTGTTGTGGTCATCGTCATCGACGATATCATCGTTTATTTAATGCTTTTCACTGTTATGACTCGTCTTGTCTGCCTTGCGTCCATTACACATGTGACAATGGAGTCGGACTCATTTTGCTGAACCGACGATTGACCGAAACCTCATTCGTGTCACCTCTTTGATCATTGCCGATTGCCTCATAATGTGGGTGAGTTTCATTCTTGCGCACTAATATCACCTAGCCAGAGTCTACGGGACGCCTTTGAAGAACTCCGTCCGCAACACCCCGAAGGGTGGGGGTGCCTCCGGCGACTCGAGCGGCCTTGTTCGAAATCGCGCCCAGGTAACGCTATCCACTGACGCGTTAATTCAATTCCAACAGCTGGATATGGTCCCAAAAGCTAGGAAATTACTGCTAGGAATACGATTACTATACTATACGACGATGATGACGACGATCAAACGATAGCGTGGTCCGATCGTAGACCAGTTGTAGCGGAAGAAGGACGTAGTTGATGTTATAGTACGTTTGTCCACTCACTCATTGAAGGCTAGGTCGCCCGACCTTTCATATATACATATATATATATATATATATATCCGTTCGTTCTGGCGAGCACTAGAAGGTGACAACTTTGAACAGCGACAACACTTGCGAGACACTGAAAACACCCTGAACCTCGTCAAAACGACCCCGTTGTTTCTCTTTCTCCTTGTTCTTCTCATCGTCACCATGATCAGCGTCATCGTGATTACCGTTTTTGTCGCCGTCGCTTTCTTCGTCCTGGACATCATCACCCTGGGCTACAACCTCGAGGAGCAAGCAGCCAACCTTCGTGTGAATGAGCATGAAGTTCCAACCTCAAATATCATAATATAACACACGCAGATAGCAGCCGCCACTTGCCTGGCTTTCAGTAACGACAAACGAACGACGCCAGCCAACATCAGAAGCGTGTGATTTCAGTTTTCAGATTGGGCCGGTCGGCCGGACGACTGCATCCTTAGGGTGAGCCGGCGGGCCGAAGGTCATGATGAGGTGACACCTCAGGGCGGCGGCTGCTGCTGCTGCGGCGACTGCTGAGGACCACGACGGACGATTCGACGATGGCGATGATGACGATGATGACGCAAATGATGGTGGTGATGATGATGATAATGAAGGAAGATTTCGACGACGACGACAACAACAGCGACAACAACTATCGGCCGCCGCAGGTCGGTAGCCGAACTCATCTTTGAAAGACGAAAGAACGAAGGCAGGTAGGGAGGGTCAACCGGTACCCCCTTCAGCGAGGTCGAAGGGGACAACAAGCGGCGATTTCAGAGGCGTCTGCTGGCGATGGATGATCGGTCCGTCGCCCGCTTTGCCGCACAGATTGGGTTGATATCTCTGAGCTTTATATATATATATATGTATGTATATATATATTTATACATATATATATATATATATATATATATATATATATATATATATATATATATATATATATATATATATATATTTATACATACATACATATATATGTATATACATATATATGCATACGCATGCATACGTATGCATTCAGGTAGTTATCTATGTGCCTGCTGCTGGCCCAGAAGCTGACGATGATGAAATGAGGTGCGAAATACGCCAGACGCACCACTACGGCGATCTCAACTGTCGCCTGCGGGCTGGTTGGTTGCGCTGGCTCGCTGGCCGGCTTGCTAGCTGGACAGTTTCTTCCTTGTTTCCTTCAGTCGGATCTGGACAGAGAGGATGTATCTTCCCCTCCGTTCTTCCCCCGCCCCCGCCTCGTTCGGCCCCCTTTGCTCACCTGTGGAGCCAACCTCTTGGCGTGTTCAGCGGCGGTCGGCGCGACCGTCGGTGACCGTCCGTGGGGAAAGCGTCTCTCTCTCTCGCATGATGAGGAACACGTCGCTGCGGAGCGGAGGGGGGGGAAGAGGACATCTCGACCCGATTCACGGCTGCGCCTGCGCCGTCGCTATTCACCGCGACATCCGCTGTGGCGCCAGTCGTCAACGAGAGACGACGACGACGACGACAACAACATATACGTATATACGGGAGCGGCTACGACGCGGAGAGAAAAACAGATACAGACAAAAGGGGCATCATCGTCGTCGCCGTCGTCTTCATCATCATCATCATCATCGTCGTCGTCGTCGTCGCAAATGGGGGTTTGTTTGTGGCAGTAGCGACATCGACAACGGCGATGAGCCGGCGATGAGAAAATCGTCGTCCATAATACGTCGCGTCGATGTCGCGTCTGTCTCCAGCGACAAGTACACACCAACCAATATTAGCACGCAGTTCTGCGTGACCACCCCGCGACCATTTCGATTAGGCGCCAAACAAAGCATGAGACATGACAGAGAAAGCCAAAACTGAAACGAACTGAAGTGTCCACAGGCAGAGCAGGGCAGCTTAGTCCAATATGAACAAAAAAACAATACCAAAAAAAACAAACGATTATAGTGGAAAGATGTTCTGTATACGTTTGTATACGTTTCGGCCAATGAGGTGTTCGACTAATCGAAGAACGCCTTCTTCAAAAGAGGAGGATGTGCGTTAATTGAAATCGAAACGTGTTTGATGCGATGTAACTAATGGCTTTCTGCAATTTTAGCAACAATTACTTCCAATGTGATAGGGTTTTGCTTATATATATATATATATATATATATATATATATGTATATATATAGACGTATATGTATGTATATATATATAAATATATATATATATATATATATTATGTATATATATATAAATATATCTATATATATATATAATATATATATCTATATATGTATATATATAGACGTATTGTATGTTAGTAGATATAGATATATATATATATATATATATATATTATATATATATATATATATATATATATATATATATATATATATATTTATATGCGTACATTCATGCTGTCACGATGTAGTAAGCCGTTTGTCTTTTTCTCGTTGACTGAGTAAATGTCATGAATCAAACCGTACTATTGCTAACACTATTATTAGCTTTATTACTACTGCTTTTACTGTTACTACTACTGCTACTACTACTATCACGACCATTTCTGCTTCGACAATGAGTAAAAACACCTCACAGGTGCCACCTGGCTGACTAAACTAGCCATGGTAGGCGTACGTTTGTGTGTCCATCCCAGCCCAGGTTAAAGTCCCAGTAGTAGTAGCAGCGGGTGTTGACGGCCTGGTTTAGAGGATAGCTGCTAGTTATACACAATACCTAGCTTTTGCTGTGCTACTTGATTTTCGCAGCAGATTCGACCCTCCCCTCTTCAGTCCCCCGTGTCGGGTGGGGAATCATCTTGCGTTCAAACATGTCAGGAGTGTATTAGCAAACGCACAGGAAAAACACCATGACACACTTCGGTGGCCATTTTGGGTTCTGTTGTGTATGGTTATTCCACGCTGTTACAAGGTTTGTGTTTTCCAAAAAGTCCCACATAAAAGTGCCACATACAACCGAAAAAAGCCGAAAACAAACTTTCACCTGGAACGACTAGCCGAACAACGAGCGTGAGTGAAATTAAAATCTTAAACGGTAATTCCCAATTAAAAAATCTCTCTTTCTCTTGTCTAGCCCTCTGGAGTAAGTTTGACCTAAGATGTAATGATGGGGGCCACGCGCACACTGGGGAAAATCCGACCGTGGCTGGTCGGATTTTCCTCGTTTTTTTAAAGTAGAAAAGGAAGGAGACTATTACAAGGGGCAGGACGGGAAAAAGTAGATTTAGACTGCAAGCGAGAGAGAGAGATGTGAGAGAGGTTTCCTTTAGGTTTCGATTTATACAGACATGTATAGGTGGGTTCAATTGAGTGGGTACAAAACGACATTGTAAATCCATTTGAAGTATTTAGTCAAAAGAAATGATTAGAAGCGTGAGCACTGTTTCACGGGTAAAATGTCTACCTGTTTTCAGAATTCCCTCAGCTTTGACAAGAGTCATTTCTTCACTGAGTGAGTTTCTGAGTTTTTCGTCTGAGTCAAAGCGCCTTCCGTGGAGATGTTTTTAGCGGACCAAACTGATGGAAGTTGCAGAGCGGCATATCCGGGCTGTATGGCGGATGCTCAAGCTGCTCCCACTTTTTGGTGACCCTGGAGACGTGTGAACGCGGCGTTATCGTGGAGCGGAATAACTCCCTCCGTGAGCATACCAGGCTGTTTGCTCTTGGGTTTGCGTAGGCTACGCAGAGTGCAGAGTGTCTCACAGTGCACGTCACTGGCAATGATTTTTGTGTGCTCGAGGAATTCCATACGCATCGGACCTCGGACGTCGAAATAGACGGTAAGTATCACCCTGCCTGTTGACTCAATGTGATGGGTGGAGATTCGTTCCAAGCAAGCGCGGTCTTTAAGATACCGTAATAGATATTGGAGTGCTACTATTTGCGGTTCGCCGAGCTTCTTCGAAACCCAGTGGGCACACACGCTATGATATCCTTACATGCACTCACTGCCGCGTCAACTGGACGAGACACACTACTGCCTGCTTCTCCTCATATTCAAATTTGATCCGGTTTTGTTGACGACCTTTTCATTTAAACCCACTTTACACATAATTATGAAAGCAAATAAAATGTGACTAAATACAAAATAATGAATCTTCTAAGGTGTTTTGTTCCCTTCAAAATAATTTTTCGTTATCTTCTATATAGTCCCAAAATGTTGTCCCTTTGACTTTTAGTCCGGCGAATAATCCGAAATCAGTAATTGTGCGCGCCAGTATATTGTCGTGACGGAGGATCCAACAGTTGTTTGCCCAGAGTTTAGGCTGTTTGCGCCGGACGTTCTCCTGCAATCTTCTGAAAATTGTGTGGTAGTATTCCTTAATACCGTAGAAATAGGTAGCAAAAATGAGGAGATGATTTCCTTGTAGTAAAAAAACAGTCAAAGCAACCTTAGCGTCGGATGTGCTCAGTCTGAATTTCTTCAATCGACTCTTTTCCTGGAAGCACCACTAGGAGGATTTGGCTCTGGTCTCGATTTCGTAACCATATACCAATGAGTCGTCTCCTGCAATCATTCGCTAAAGCAATCCATAGTCTTCTGCTCTTGCTTAAAGATTCAACTTGGACATTTCACGACGGGTGATCAATTGCTGGAAATTCAATGCTTTTAGAACAAAGCTCGTTGTCAGGATTCTAACTCATAAAATATTGGTCAAAACCGTTACAGTTGATCCACTTGAGGTCTCCAATCTCTCATCTATTAACAACAGTAATTCGGCAATTGTTAGGCAAAATATCAAGATTTTCTTCAATGTTTTCTTCTGCTTTTGACGATAGAGGCCGCCCTGAACGGAGTTAATCTCTAGTCTCTTCACGTCTGTCGCAAAATCGACGGTACCACGTAAACTCAGTGTTTCTGTATACTGCTTAATCAACAAAAGCAGTTCGTAGCATTTCCTCCCCTTTAGAGCATATGATATATACATTAATGCAGATATGTTTCTACTTCATTTTCGGCTTCTTAAAAGTCTACGAACCTCTTTTTCTTCACATTGAACCAAACTCAAACAGAAAAAAAACAACTTTGCCCTGTGATCATGGCGATCATCAAGCCTTTGCATCAATGCTGACTATTATCGAGAAAAAATCTAATAATAATAAAATGAAAGACCTTGACGATGTCGATTCAATTTTTAAAATGCAAAATACTCGAACTTTTCGATCAGCCGTCGTATATACACCTCATTCTCTTTTCGTTTCTACTCGTTCTGTGTGTGTCTTTCTATCTGACTGATCGTCTGCCTGTTTGCACGTCTATGCTCGCAGACGCCCCTGCTCCCTTCGGGGTCTCAGCGTCCTTGTCTTCGCTGCAGCAGGAGCTGGTAGAAGAGCGGGATCAGTGTTCAAGCACGAGAGGAAGAAGAACGGCGTCAGGAGTACGCGAGGACAAGGATGAGAGAAAGAGAAGCAGCGCCAGGAGAACCAGACGAATACAACAAGGAGCAGATAGCAAATAAGGCTAGTGGCAGACTGAGTAGAAGATAGAGGGAAAACGGTAATACAGAAAAGCAGAACGACGAGGGAAAAGACAACGAACGTCGTTGGACTGACAAAAGGACAAAGGAGGGCGCGACAACAACGAAAAACTATGAAGTGCGATGAATAGACTAATCCTACTACTACTACTACTACTACTGCCACCAGTCAAGTGACGATGAAGACACGATGACAGCAATAACAGCAGCAGCAAGAATAATAACAATGAAGACCATTTGCACCTCGGTGTCGTTTCTCCTCTCATCGCCCCCCCCCCCCCCTTGTTCCTCTGCCTTAGGTTCAGACGGCCCCTGTTCAGCATTTTACGCAGACACCGCCTGGTTTCTGAGAGGGCCACCCACTTAGCCACTTAACGCCCTCCTCCGTTTTTCTCTTACCCACTTATTCTCACGCACGATCTCTTTTGTCTTGATCTCTCCATTTCATTTGTTCACTCGTTTCCAATCTCGTTTCTCGACGAGAGTGACAATTTGTAATGAAGGAACAGCTAATTCAATTATGCTAACGCCTGCAACAGCACAGCTGTAGCTCTCAGGCGTGATACTTTACACAATGGAAATATACATTTTTTTAAAAATGGAATCGTCTTATCGAACGGTAAATTTATTTAAAACCAGTACTTCCTCATTGAGCTTAAAATGTTTAGAATTGCACATTGTTTAACAACGGTAACAATTAAAAGCATTTTGCAGAAAAGACTATTGTCTGTTTCTGATGTTTAAATATATATATATATATATATATATATATATATATATAAAAGCGTCAAACTTGTTTCGATATGTAAGACCTACATAAACCCACTTAGGCAAACCAGCTTTGTTGTTGCTCACATGGAGAAAATGATGCGTACATGTTCAAAGCGAAAGAGTCAGGACGCTCCTAATGGTTTTGTTCGTATGTTGTACTCTTTTTTGACTATGCCGATATGACTTTTCCCGTGCCATAGATTCTAAGGTGTATCACTTACCGTAGATGGAATGGCGGGCAGTGGGGTCATGCGTCTGAAAGGATCATGTCGGAAAGAGAACTGAACTCGGACCCTGTCTGCTGACCGAGTCCAGGGTAATAGAGAGCAAGCTTTACCACACCGCGCAAGCTTTACCACGCCGCGTAAGCTTGACCACAACACCGGCCAATGGGCCATATCTGCTCCGGAAGCCCAAACTGTCACCTAGAAATGCCTACTCAGCAGCCCTATTTCTGTTCGAGTCGTGAATTGAGAGCACCCCATTTGTGGCTATGGCTAGCAGCGTACTGCACGACCATGAAACCTGGGCATGGAAACATTATGTCACGTCATGTGCAACTTAGAGATTCCGCCTTGAGTCAGCGCAGCGCGTTGAGTGCAAAGAGGCAATTGAACAGTTAACTTTGGACCTCTTTCCCAAGATGTCAAAAAGAATTACAGAAACAACGCACAAATATTTGAGGCGTTTCAGGTTTGGCTATAAGCTACCAAAGACAGACACTGCCTACAGAATATAAGTGTGTAATACCAAAGTTGCATCTTAGGTGTGTTTCTTCAGAGGGCCAGAGAAGATTTTTTTTTCGGATTTTGCCTAGAAAGCACTTTGTGAACTATGTTGATCCAAGGTCTAATGGGTATCACCCTTGTTTTTGTCCGTTTTGGGAATTTGGCTTTTTGGAAATGTGTTTCCTGTATATGTGAACTTTTAACAATAAATCTTTATGACAGCGTGGAATGAGTAAGCATCAAACCTAAATGCACCATCAAAGTGTGTAATTTTTCTTGTTATTTGCAAATGCGTTACGTATACAGTTCTGACATGTTTGAACACAAGTAATACACACTGGACTGAGCCGGCGGTCGAGCACAGCAGAGCCGGGGAGGGATTGCCCACTAGCTACCCACGCTGCGCCGCCACTTCATATGCTTATACTGCAGTTATCCACCCCACTCGACAAGAAAAAACTATACATACAGGTCCTTTCAGAATTCGTCAAACAAACTTTGGGACTTATTAAACTCGGCGAATAAAATAATTTTATCCAATGGCACAAAGAAGAGGAAATGTCTGCAAAAAGTGGGTACCTGAGCGTGAAGGCCAAAATATAAATATTGCAAAGAATTTAAATGTTTGAGAAATATCGTCAATACAATATGTGTTCTGTTTTGAGCTAACGTAGAATGCAATTCAACGGATGCAAGTAGAATGCAATTTAGCAGATGTAAAATTTTCCTCCAAAACGCAGGTATGATGATTGATTTGTCGATAAGATAACTGGGGCTCTCGCAATAACATGTTTAGTAAATATACGTCAGAAAAAGCGTGATACAACCACGTTTCGTAATTTCGTTTTCGTTACAAAATAGAAGAGATTTCCGCCCCCTTGTTCCATTGGAACAGAATATTTTTTTGCCGAGTTGTACTAGACTCCAGAGTTTGTTGGACGAATTCTGGGAGACCCTATATATATATATATATATATATATATATATATAAATCGAAAATATTTTGATGATTTATAAATAATTTACAATACGTTTGCACACTCGGCAGTGCTCGCCTTTATATATATATATATATATATATATATATATATTATCAAATAGAGGCAGACAGATAACACATTTTACTCGCCCCTTCGTGTCCGGTGCTGTAAAATAGCGTACTGTACACTCATCGTAGACATGAGGGCAATCTTTTCTTTCGACACACAACTTCAACAAACAAATTCGGCCAGCGCAGTAGTAGCTTACTAGGTGTTTGCAGCGGCGTAACGCGGTCACCATGCTGTCTGCAATATCGCTTGTCAATCTCTGCATTGTCAAGCAGATGCTGCGAGTAATCCAGACGTTTTTCTTCTGCTCCTTGTTATTTTTTGATTTTTTTTTATTAAAGCTAACCTCACGCCTTAAACGGAAGTGCTCCAATGGCGAGCAAGGAGGAACGGCTAAAAGTAGACGCGGTAATAGAGAAAAAGTTTGACGGTTAGCACATTCGGTCACTGCAGGTCGACATTGTTGTTGGAGACCGTTGACAGCGCCAGGGCGCCCTAGCCAGCGTAAAGCTTTGGTTGGACACCCAAAAAGCCTTCTTAAAAACTCAGACGGTTCGCCTTTTGGACTATCATCGCTAGGTTTCCCACTCACTTTAGTAGCTATAAAGAGATCGGCAATGCCGGTTGTGGTTAGTAGGTTTCTTTTCCCAACGACATTACTGCCGCCAAGTGACAATTTCGTACTTCCGATACTCGCTCTAGACGTTGCTGACTCAATGACTTCTTTGACCAAAAAAAAGAGAAGAAAAAAATTGCAAATAAAAGTGCTTCACAGCTTCAAATAGCCGTGAGTGAGGCTAGCTCGATCTGTCTGTAGACCAGCTCGATCGGTCTGTAGGTGCCCTTATCCAAGAAAGTCAGGGAAGAACTATTATAAAATACTAGTTCTTCTAGAAATAGAAAACCATAGTGAAACGACTCGTCGCGGTTACAAGATCGGTCGACGCGAGAACTCGTCTGAATGAGCTCGGGTGACGCAGCTTCGCTGTTCTCAACCATTTGCCGAACCGACCGCAGGTGAGCAGAGTCTGCGACTTTTTGAACTGTTCGCTCTACGGCGCCGGTGGTGGAAGTCGTGAAGCTTACACAAATAAAGCACACAGTAATATGTATTGCAAGGATATGCGTTATATTGCAAACTACCGCTAACTATTTAAATGGCCGGGAGCGCCGTGACGTTTTCTCTAATACAGAGTTCTCAACTGTACACAACTGTACTGCACATACATGTATGTGTTCTGCAAGCAAAAGAGGAGCTAAATAAGTATTGCAGTTAGTGTACATATAGAAACGCAGAATTTACATAATTTAAGAAAAGAAACAGTATTAAAGGTCCTTGTGAAGATTTCCTTTGCTAACAAAAAATTATAACAAAAAAAAAAAAAAAAAATTATATATATATATATATATATATATATATATATATATATATATAAATTATTATTTATTTATTATAGCTCAAGTCGACAATATCATACCGCCAATCATGAGAAGATTTGGCGACAATATTAGTACAGGCAACAGTGTTTACAATTTTGTCACTATCTTAATTTTTGGGATTGTTGCCGTTGTCGTTTGCTGCACTAGTGTAAGGTGGAAGGGGACGCTAGACATAGACGCACCAATCCGGACCAATCGATTCCCTCCCGCAGATGTACGGGTGGGTTAACAAGTGTGTCTTGGCTAGGTCAATGCCTAGATCAACAATCGCACATTCATGCAACGAGAAGACGACATGAGTAGGTGTTTACTCGGCCTGTAAGGTGGATCGACCGATCGACTTGTTTCGCTCTCATCTACTTCATCATCAGGCTGTTTGCTTGTCGCAAACCGCCTTCAGCAATCACCGGAATCGCGAGAGACCAAAAAATGGCGCACGCGTACTGTGAACAAACGGACTACAGACAACGACGTCGTAAATCGGCCTGCTGCTACTGAACCTGGCTGTAACGGACCCACTCGGACCGATCTTCCTGAACTGTTAAACGCCATTGCCGTTGAACAGCCGCGTCTTCTTCATCATCTGCTGCATCCTACAAACGGCGTTGCGAGATTGCTGGCAAGCGAGTCAGTCAAGAAGCTGCATTTATCGAACGCAAGGAAAACAGCATGACGTCGCGTAACGATTGTCGCCACGCCAGCAGCAGTGGCGTGGCGAGCAGCTCCCGACAGGAATTTTTCCCCGTGTTTCGCCTCAACAGACAGACAGCGAGACAGACAAACAGACGGAGGAATTTTTCCCGTCTTTCGCCTCGTTGCTCGTTGCTTCCCGAGAGACTCTCGCAACTTGTTTCCCGATGAGCTGTGTACGCAACGTGCAATAATTGCTTAGGCCGTCGTAGTGAACACAGGCCAACGTCATTCAATGGCAGCTTCTTCTTCTACTCTTTCGCTGAATGGTTTCCGTTTGTGTCCGGATGTCCCAGCCGGACTGAGAGGACAGTCTAGCTTTCAGGGCAGTCTCATAACACCGCGGCTGCAAAACATTATCAACAAATTCGTCGCGATGAACGGACGCGATGGGACCAGACGTGTGGACAGCTGAGCAGCAGGGTGGATGAACGTACAGCTGCTTACTGCATTTTGAATTTGGAGTCCTGGATCATGTCAGGCGGCGGCTTCGTAACCCACGGCACCGGTACACGCAAAACTTGCTGCTCGTGCCTACATTGACATCCTTCAACTCCAACCCCAAGATTATGATGTGGTCGTTTGCTTTTGGCGTCCATTTAGTCGTCATCCTTATTATAATTAACACGACCACCACCACGCCATCGTGATTATTATTATTATTATTATTATTATTATTATTATTATTATTATCAACGCCATCATTATATTCATCGGCAATGTCCGTCCTCATCATGATCGTTTACTTGGCTCACCAGTGTATGCACTCTACGCACAGCAATATGGCGCCGGGTCCAGCGGGCTGTAACAGTAAAAGGGCCGCAAAGCGGCGGGGCCACCGGCAAAGGCAACTGCGGGAGCAGCAGAAGCAGCTGTGGCGGGGGCCACCGTCGTCGTCGGGCCACCGGCAAAGAAACAGGCCGAAAGGTCCTTTCTGCAGGCCAGCCACACTGGGCGGCCTTTTCGTCTAGCAGCAGCAGCAGCAACCACCACCACAGGAAGTGCTGACAAGGAAGCGAACATCAGCAGAGCCGGGGTCGCTCTTCTTCCACCCCTAACTTTAGTGACTGTAGATGGCCGGTCCCACTCTCGAAACGAGTCGATGGTTTGGCTGGCCTCCATCATGGCTAGCCAAGGAGAAGGAAGCGGCGGCGGCGGAAGACGACGCGCTCAGAGACGCCGGACGAGGCTTGAGAAGGTCCGTCGGGGGTCGAGCCAAGTTTCCATTTCTCCTCGTTGCTTCGTTCGGGAAGGGGGGGGGGGGTGGTCTGCCTTCGCAACATCATCGCCGCCGGGGTCGTAGCAGTCGGTGTCCTCGTTCTCAGTGTAGCAGTGCTTTGCCGCCTTTGCTTTTCCCGTGTCGAAAATATGACTATGGGCTTCGGTGCTGCACTCGTATGTGTCTGTTTGCGAGCAAACCGTGCGATGTGCGATACGCTAGCACAATTTGGCGTGGGTATGGGTGGGCACGATAGGGTAGGGAGCCGAGATGTTGGCCAACGTGTCGTGCAGATACCACATTACCACTAGGACTTAGGCCATCACTCCCATTATCATCGTCCTCAGCATCGTCAACATGATCATCACCACCACTACCACCACCACCATCATCGTCATCATCATCATCAGGACCATCAGATGAGGTGGGGGACCTTTCAAAGAGGCTGCCAAAAGCCAAAAGGCGGCGAAGTCCCGAGAATGAAATCATGACGCTCGGGTGCCAAAGGATGATGGTGACCGACCGCGGTGGTAGCCGCAAAGACAGCCGGGTGGCTGGCAAGGACGCGCTCGCTGCGAGTGCAGGGTAGATGGGTTGGGTGGACGAGACAACTCAATATACGACACTCTATTGCTGGCTTGCCCCACCGTCGATACGATACGATACAGTCGTTTGCGTAGACGATTGAAGTCTCGGCAAGGCGGCGGCCTTCCTTGGGGTTAGCCTCTCGAGAGCATGCCACATGCTTAGAGGGTAGCACGGTAGCCAACATTGTAGAACAGCTACAAAACACAGGTTATCCATCTTAGTCTAGCAAATGATCATGCATTTGCTTAAAGTATATATATATATATATATATATGTTTAGGACAGCTTGTGAAGCAATTAGATTTTCCAATGGGAATCAATGGTCTCTGAAACGTCTTGTTTCAGAATAAGAGTGATATTGCTAGAATCCGTGACACTGGTGTTCTTGACCGACCTAGGAGCCCAAAATGTGAAATTGCGTGAGAGCCAGTCAGGCTATACAGAAACTGAGCACCTCGTCGTGTTCGGGAGAAAAATTCTACTTTATGATATTTTCTTCTTATATACCGTTATATGTTTTTCCAAACGGCGAGAAGATGCGGCATTTTTAAAAGATAATTGGAGGTCGTTTAAAAAAGAATTGGAAAAAAATGGAGTTGTCTTCTTATTTTTACGCCAAATACCTCAAAAATCATAACCCTACGACCATTCACAGCGCTCATAACTAAAACATTCGAGCGCATTTCGTGGCGATTAATTGAGTACCAAATTTATGGCCATGCCAGCTATGATTGCGGAACAATTAAGATTTTTTTAAACTTTGTAATCACTGGTCGGATCGCCATATATTGATGTTAGCATATAAATGATCGTCCATGCGCAATATGCGAGCGCTGTGAATTGTCAT